>JACGWL010000593.1:0-45025 GCA_034509725.1 Sesamum angolense
TAAATTCGCTTACATCTAAAGTCATCTAGACGTGGCTTGATCTATGGCGCCAATATAGAAGCCTATAGGCTAAAGTCAAGGAGGACAATTTGGAAGTTCTTTGGCTGATTTTTAGGCAAAGTTCGTGCTTAAGGGGTGGCTAGGGTTAGGATGGTTGTTTTGGAGCCTAACTAGGCTAGGACTCCTAGTATGTGTATGACTAGGTCATATATATACCCTTAAACCAGCCAAACACACAACACTAACCTCTAAAACCTCACAAATTCGTGCCTCTCTCTCTCTCCCATGTTCTCCATATCAGTTTTTTCATTTGGTCTTAGAGATCGAAGGAAAAACGAAAGACAGATCAAAACACGTTAATTCATAGCAATTGTTTTGATTTCCATCTCTTCTATGGAGATTTTGCTAGCATGAAATCTCCACATCCTTTAGTGGTGGTGTGTCATTCTTGGGAGGATCTCAAGATCGAGGTGTCGTCGTGGACGGATTCGGAAACAAAAATGGAGATGAGACAACGCTTATATCCGTACGAGAAAAACAAAAAAGGTAAAACATCATTTATGGTTTTCTTGGCCTATGGTTTTAATTTCAATACACCGAACGCGTGGGAAAGATCAAGGATACACCCCTTGATCAGGTATTAATTTCGTTAATTATTGCATGTTTTATCGATTTTCGATTTTTCGCGCTTCCGCTGCGCTTCCCGGGTCGATCCACTTCCTTCAAGAGGTATCAGAGCCCGGTTCGGTGTATAGGCCTAGAATCTAATGTGTATTACGTGTTTCAGCATGTTTACATATTTTTAATCGGCTTTGGAAGCATGATTTTTAGATTTTAATTGCATATCTAGATCTAGGGTTTATGTGTTTTTTGCTTTTAATTTTGGGCATAAGAAATTTTATTGCAATTTGAAATTTCTGAAAATTGATTATTTTCTTGTTGTTTCAGAAATTGCAGGAAAAAGTTTCAGAAAATCGAAAAAAAACAAAACGAGCAGCGACCGTCTGGTAGGCGCGCGCGCGCCTATGTGCGGACTGCGGGCTGCGCACGCTGTGCGCTGCCGCAGGTAGGGGCGCGCGAGCGGCAGGTAGGTTGCTTGCCCGATTTTTTTGTTTTTTCAGAATTTTTCAATTTTTGATTTTATTTATTTTTCTGCATATTTTTCTGAAACAGTTAATTTTGGTGAATTTAATTTTTGGTTGAGATTTGGTATTTTCCAAGATTAAATTACTAAAATTAATTTGAATGGGTTTTCAAACAAGAATTGATTTTTGCATGGGTTGCACTTATGTCCATTATTAAGTTGCATTATTTTACATACAAATTTATGAGATTTGATGTGTAATTAATTTATGATATTGGATGTCATTAATTATGTGCATGGTTTGCATTATATTTTGTGTGCATGTTTATTTGGAATAAATGTGCAATATTTTGTTATTGGATTAATGATCATGGCCCATTGGACCCTGTGTATGGTTTATTTTCTATTGGGTTGGGGCCTGCGTGCCTCTTATGTCTCTATCTCTTCGTTTTTAGCCTATTATGTTTAAGCTTGCTTTCTCCTATTAATGTACTCCCCCAACTGATGATTGGGGTTTCTTTTAAGTTGTAATGAGAATAGAATAGGTGGAGAGGATTTACTTTTTTTATTTTTTAATAATTGTAAAGAGCAAGCCCAGACGATGGAGCCCATAGAGGAGGCCATGGGTTGGCCCACGGAGATCCATGGAGAAGAGACTCGAAGGTTGGAGCCCACAAAGGAGATGAAGAAATAAAGAGAGATTAAGACCCATAATGTGTTAATGGGTTAAATATCTTGTAATAATGTAGCCTACCCTTAGACTGACCATAGATCCACTGCAGGCTCAGTGGGTCATAGGTTTTGGGCTTGTGATCATCCAACAGGGGCGTGCTAGGCTTATTTTGCATGCAATGCATTTTATTTAATGCATTATGCACATATATTCATACAGATTTATAATGCATATGTATATAATCTCATAAATCCTAAAGTTCAATAAATATATATACATACTAATTTCAAATACATGATTCAATAAACCTGAAAGAAAAATAATTTTCTCAATAATTCAATCATGAATAGCTCTGATACCACTGTTGGATTTCAAATCAATCCTACTACGTAGTGAAATAACAATCACTCAACCCTTGAACCAATCATGCTGAATTATTGAGAAATACAATAAATATAAAAGCGGAAGTGTACATGAATCCATAGCTATAGGAATCCCCGTCAATGGTCTTCCAAATCAGCACGGTTTCAATGAGTATCCTTTTGTTTCTTTTTTCTTTGAATTCTCTCTAATAATGGGATGTGAGGAGATATGTTTGAAGTGTTTGAAGTATCGTGTGATTCGGGGACCATGACATATACATAATAGTAGGTGTTTCAGTTTCAACCTATCACTAAAACTGAATTGCCTTCAGTCTCTACACATTTAAAATCCCACATCCTATTAGATACATTAAGACCCAAATTACTGAAACCTTATTTGATCACTTTATTGGGTCTTAAACATCAACAATCTATAATATATAATTAATTTTACATATAAGCCCAAGGTTGGATTAAAAGTTCTAACAGAATTTTCATAGGCAAATATTCCTACTAAAGCAAGACCTTGCCAAATGAATGTTGAGTATATTTAGAATTATGCAAGAATGAGAATAGAACTGTAATTGAGAAAAAGATTAATTAAATCCTCAAAATCACCTTGGTCATACACTGCTTCTAATGTTAATAAGTATGCAGAAAAAGAAAGAGAAAGACCTAGACTTGTTATCAATTATAAACCTCTTAATAAAATAATAACATGGATAAGATATCCAATCCCTAATAAAAAAGATCTGTTAGACATATTACATAAGACAATTTTTTTTCAAAATTTGATTTAAAATCAGGATATTGGCAGATTCAATTAAATGAATCAGATATGTACAAAACTGCATTCACAGTCCTATAGTCCCATTTGGACATTAATGCAATGTTATGCATTCGACCTGAAAAATTCACCTTCAGAATCTTAGAAAATAATGAATAATATTTTTAATCAATTTTCAAACTTTATCATTATTTGTATCAATGATATTTTAGTCTTCTCTAATAGTATAGAATATCATTTTAAGCATTTAGAAATATTCCAGAATTTACTTATGCAAAATGGTTTAGTATATCAAACAAAAAATGAGTATCTTCCAAACTAAAATAAGGTTCCTAGGACATAATATTGAAAAAGGGGAAATTATATTTGTCAATAGATGTATTGAATTTGCGGATATATTTCTTGATAAAATTATTGAAAAGACTCAATTACGAAGGTTTTTAGGCAATCTATATTATATAGCTTCATACTGTAAGAATCTTCCTCAAATACAACATTATTGTACGATAGACTTAGAAAAAATCCACCAGAATGGACTAATGAACATACTAGAGCAGTTAAGTTGATCAAATAAAAAGTTAAATAATTCCCGTGCTTAACACTTGCTAATCCTAATTGGAAGAAAATAATAGAAACAGATGCTTCCGAAATGGGATTGGAGGAATACTAAAAATTGATGAAAATAAACAAGATAATTTAGTTAGATTTCATTAGGAAAAAAAAGGCAGCCCAACTGTAACATCCACAAATTTTGTACATAATTGCCGGACCAACAGATAAGTATTAATAAACTCTAAAATTAATTTATAAATAAATTATAAATTGAAATGTGAACATATTAAAACCTTAAGGTACTTATTTGAAACCTTATAAAGTTCTAGGGCTAAGTTATATGAGTTTGAAGTATGAGGGACCTTATTAAAATTTATATGAAAGTGTCAGTAGTAAAATAAAAATAATAATAAATAGTTTAAAACTAAAAAGAGTGGGGGGGGGGGGGGGGGTTTAATGGACAAAATAAACTAAGGATGAGCTTAAGCTCATACAATGCTACATGTTCAAGCCACTAACTCGTTTCTTGAAATGCCAAAACACCTATATACTTATATGTGGCATAACACAAAAAGATGAGAGGCTCATTTTCTCCTGGGAAAAATAATATTAACTCTCGGCTCCTTCAATTGTTAGGTAATTCTAAATTTTACCAATTAATTAAAGTTGTCAATAACCTTAACCTAATTAGTTTTAAATACTCTATATATATATATATATATATACACACACATATGTGAATGTGTATTTCTTCAATTATATTGATTGAGATGATTTAATTATTTATTTTGCCTTCCAAACTTTTGAATTGTATTTCAGTTTTGAGTTAATAAGTTAATCAGTTATAATTAAGACTAGCAGTAGCCAAGGCATTTAATTGGAAAAGTATAGTAAAAATTATTGTTAATTAAATGAATTAATTATCCTACTAGTATATTTATGCATATTTTCTTAAGTAGCCAGAAAAATATGAAATTGATATTATAATTTAAGGATTAATTTTGTTATTTATATTATTTGATTAATGAATTTATTAAATATAATTTTTACTATACCTAATTTAATATTTAATCAAAAAGTGTTATGAGTTTGATTATTTATAAATTAGTGACCGATTAAATGTCTCATTTGTATTAAGAATGTTATAGTAAAATAATTAAATTGTCCAGATTATTAGATTTACTCATTACTAAAATAATTTACTCGATTTCACTGGGCCTATTGACTAAATGTTTAATTATATATACTGGTGTTTAGTTAAATCTATAGTAGCGAGAAATTGATAGAATATTCATAGAAATAATTGAAAATTATATTTAAGAAATATTAGGGTTATTAAAAGAAAGCGAAGGAGATTTTTTGTAATTTAATTTAGGGATGTTATAAAATCGATAATTATAAAATTATGAGGGGTTTGATAAAATGAACTCTCATGAAGAAATTGATAAATTAAATATATACTTGAGAAGCTTAGTTATTTAAATGAAAATGGAACGGAGGGTTGAATTTCGATATAAATAGAATATTAAAAGATTGGTGGAAAATATAATATTTTTCAGCAAAAAATGACAGAAAAATAGATTTTTGGAGGGCCAAATGGTCAATTTAAGTTTTATTTTCTTATTTAGTCCCTTAAGTTTGTAAAAAGTTCAAATTAATCTTTTTTAGTGTTCACATGTTGGAATTAATATCATATAATAAAATTTTCATGTTCTTCACTCAATGCGTTAAATTGAACTTTTGTAACATAGCTTAGATGTTTTCTTATTTGTTGACACACTAGCATGAACCCCGTGCTATGCACAAAAATTTATAAATTCAATAATCATTTTGTAAATTCTAAATTACATACACTACAAAAAATGTGCAAGTTGTAACGGCTTTTTTGTAACAACTTTTGTAACGGTTTTGTAACGGATCGGACATGCTGATGTCATTGGGGTGATAAAAAATCTTTCTTTTTTTTGGGGTTATAACCATGCCTAAGGCCGTTACAAATTTTTGTGTTGTGCCTAAAACCGTTATAATTTATTGGCCGTTACTAATTTGCAGCGGTTTTTGTAACGGCTTCTTTTTCGTAACGTATTTTTTAGTGAAATCAATAGTCGTTACAAACACCGTTTCAATAGCCGTTCCCAAATCTTGACAATATTTAGTTATACAAAAGCGGCTCAAAAAAAATATATTTTTTTTAATTTTTATAATTTGGAACAGCCAAATTATCATGAAAACTGTTAGAATGAAGTTACAAAATAAGTCAGGATAAATGACGGAAAATATTTTGTAATGGCCTATTTAGAATAGGCCGTTACAAAAGTCGTTACTAAATAAGATTTTTGAAATCAATGCCAAAAAAATAGTGGGAATATTAAATTCGAATGACCATTACAAATACTGTTACAAAGGTTGTTATAAAGGTAAATTACTTGGGTCATTGCAAAAGTAGTTACAAAAAATGAGCCTTTTAAAAATTTCAAATTGAAAAATACGATATCTTTACATCCGGGGATCTGATCCATACCAAATTTAAATATATACAAGTATGTGTCCAAATCATATCAGACGATATGATTTTAAATCACATGGCCTGATTTAAAAATATACCAAGTTGAATGATTACTATTACGTTCCAGGAACGATATTTCAAAATCCATATACTCAATAAGGCTACAACTTCGCTTCATATATTGTAACGAATTTCGTAACGGGTACATTATACGAAATCAATTGTAACGGCCTTTGTAACGATCTTTCATATTTCGTAACTCCATGAGCCGTTCCAAAAATTATTACAATACTTGTAGATTTTTTCTTTTCCCCTCCTTCTTCTTTTTCTCTCTTTCTCTTTCTCCTCTTCTTGGATAGTGTTGAATATTTGTAAAATTATTTTGTTGATTAATTTTGTTGTGAATAATTATTGTGAATATAAACTATTTTTGTGTATAAATTTTATTGATTAAGTTATTGTGAATATATTGTTGGATGATGTTTAATTATTAATAAAATTAGTGTACAATTCTGCATTATTAAAAAAATATGATAATTGTAAAATTTCTGTAATTTTATCAAAATTTCAAAAATTTTTGAAGCATTTCTGATTTTTTTTTGAATTTCTGAAAATTTAAAAATAAATTTCCAATTTTTTAAAATAACTGATTTTTTTAAAATTCTACAATTTTAAAAGAATTTCAAAACTTTTTTAAAATTTCATATTTTTTTTGAATTTTTGAAACTATTAAAAATTTGGAAAATTTTTTAAAATCACTGAATTTTTTGTAAATGTGTAATTTTATAAAGAAATCCAAATTTTTAATAATTTTCGAATTATTTTTGAATTTTAAAAAATATATGGAATCTTTTAAAGTTACAGAATTTTTTAAAAGTTGTAATTTAAAAAAATCCCAAAATGATGTATAAATTTTTGTTGTATATATTGTATGTTGTATTATTAAATTAATTGTATAATATTGTATAAATATTATGTATGTGTATATGTTGTATGTTTTAAATTAAATTTTTGTAATTTTAAAAAAAATTCAGAAATTTTTCACAATATTCAGGGAATTATGCACCTTCATGCAATTTTTAGAAAATTAGAGGACTACAATGCAATTTTTTAGGAAAACTTTACACCTAAATGCATTTTTTAGAAAATTAGAGGACCTTAATTTAATTTTAGGAAAATAGTAATTTATAAAAATATTAGAAAATTATGGACTATAATGCAATTTTTTAGGAAAATTATGCACCTAATTGCATTTTCTAGGAAATTATAGGAACTAAATGTAATTTTTAGGAAAAGGAATTTTATAAAAATATTAAAAAAATTTTATTTTTGTGATTTTTAATCATTTTTTAAAATAATTTTTGAACAGGAGACACAACTCGAATGCCCAGTCATCTAAATTGGCCTGATCGTCTAGTGCCCTCAGCCTCCAGTGATCCCGGCACCCGATGGCGACGACGACGACGAACATGCGGCCGTAGAGGACCACGATTTAGATAATAATTTTTTTAATTTTGTAAAAAATGCAATTTTAAATAATATTTGTATTTTTATAATGGATTTATTATTTTTTTTGTTATATTATGTGTTTTTTAAATGATATTGTAAAATTTAATAAAAAATTATTTATTTAATTTTACAAAAAAATATTAAAATATATTAAAAACATTAAATTAAATAAAATAAATATTAAAACTAAACATAAATATTAAAATATATCATATTAATGTTAATTTTTTGTAACTGCATTTGTAACGACTTTTGTAACACATACATTGGACAAATTTGACAGGTCATTACAAATATTGTTACAAAGGCAATTATAAATTCAATTTAATTAAGCCGTCACAAAGGCAGTTCCAAAATTATTTTTTAAAATTTGACAGCATTTGTAACGGCCATCTTAACTAGCCTAGCCGTTACAAAAGCCATTACAAGTTGTAACGGCTTTCCAACTTGCCGTTATAAATAATTTGTAATGCCTGCTTTAGCCGCGGTTGGCTAGGCCGTTCCAAAAATCGTTACAAATAAAAACATATTATAAATTAACAAAAATGCCGTTCCAATAAAATGATTTTTTTTAGTGATAATATATATATGTCGTATTTTAATCACAGTCTCGCTATGTATAATATTGCAAACTTATTTATACAAAAATTATTTGACCGCAATTAAGATAATTTTTACCAACATAAAACATAATCATCAAAACAAACATTAAAGATGCAAAACAATTTAATATAAATAAGTTTGCTATATTATATATACTAAGATTGTCATTAAAATAGGGCATATATACCATCATGTAATTTAGAATTTATAAAAATATTATTTATAAATTTTTGTGATAGCACGGGGTTCATGCTAGTGCCAACAAATAAGAAAACGTCAAAGCTATGTCACAACGTTCAATAATTTAGCGCGTTGAGTGAAGAACATGAAAAACTTTATTAAGTGATTATAATTCCAATATGTGGACACTAAGAAAGGACTAATTTGATTTTTTTACAAACTTAAATGAGAAAATAAAATTTAAATTGACCAGTTTGTTCTCGAGAAAAAAATATTTTCTGGCCATTTTTTGTCGGAAAATGGTTTGAGAGACCAATTTGAAATAAAAATTAAACTTTAAGGATGATAAAGTTAAAAAATAAAGTTGAGGGACTAAAGTGATTCTAAACAAAAATTTGAGGGACTAAATATAATATTTATCCATAGCTGTCTCATGGGAAAGGGGAAAAAATGGTGTTACTAGTCTTATGAATTTGCTTTTGATGTGGTAGTACTCATTTTTCTTTCCATTTGATAAGAGGTTAGAATCCTCGACTGTTGCTCAAAGATAGTTCATGGTTCTGCTGGTATTCTCTTTAAATGGAACAATATTGCTATAACTATTCATACTTAAGCCCATTGTGTAGGAGCAACCCTTTAAAGTATTTATTAAGAGTTGCACTCTTCAATGTGTATATGAGGAAATTCCTCTGCCTAGAAGACAACTATTACCAAATATGTCAAGTTTTTGCTTTGACTAAGAAGGTGTTTGGCTCAGACGTTTGAGAATTTATAATCTCAAAAAAAGTGTTTGACTAATTCTTTTTTTTTTTTAAAGAGCTTATAAGATCTTAAAATAAGATGTTTTGGATCTGATAAGCTCTTTAAGAAAAAGTTAATAATTTTTCTAACTTTTTTTATAAGATCTTATAAGCTATATAAAATTAATATGTCAAATGACTAAAATATACCCATTCGTACACTTACAAACTCTCTCTCACACACACCCATCTCTCTCTCTCTCTCTCTCTCTAGGATTTAAGTTTTTTTCTTTGCTATTTAATTTTTCTAATATTCAAAAAAGAAAAAAATACTCTATTATTTAATAATAAATTATTATAGTTAAATAAAAATAAAATTGATATTGATATTATATTTATTAAAATATATAAAATTCAAGAAATTATAAATTATACGACTAGAAATAATCATTGCATTAACAAATACCAATTATATATTTATATTGATCTTCGAATAGCATTAATTATATATTATATAATATATTTATTTTATTCAAAAATTATAATAATTCATCATTTTTTTTTGTTATTGTAAAAGGATTATCTATTAAATTTTTATTTTTCATTCTCAAAACATGTGAAAGAACTATGCGTTGTTCCAGTACATGTGTTGGATAGTTTAATCTTCTTCTGTTCTAGTTTTGTAGTAAATTTCAACAGCTCTTTTTCCCTGCTGTTTGGCGGAACAAGAAGTTGAGTCGGGTTGAATCTTTGTATTTCCCCGGATGCACATGATCGTTCACGTATATAACAACCTTGTTTTAAAATGAATAAAATGATCAATTTTTGTTTAGGAATTTTTTTTAGTCCATTAACTTGGTTCTCCTTCAATTTTCGTCCACTAATTATGATAATTATCACATTTTTTAAACTAACTTTGAAAATGCTTCAAATAGGTACTTCAGTGGCTGATTTGTCCAATTTTGATCGAAAATTGATGATGTGGCATTTAAGTGCTTTATTTGTCCAACAATGATGTGGCTAATATGTACACTGGACATCCTATGTGGCATAATTATATTTAAATATATACATAGTTATAAAATAAAATTATTTATATAAATAATATAACTTTAAAAAAAAACAAATACATTCCTACCCTAAAAAAAAACTAACTTCTGCGATACATCGTCTACTCATGTATATAATAAATAATTTTACACATTTTCAAAAATATATTATAAATTAAAATAAAATATATAACTCAATATATTAGTATTAATAAAATATATTATCGACACAAAAAATATAAACTCATAAATTTTTAATTATAAATAATTATTTATAAATCCTTATAAATTATAAAAATAATTATTATTTTATAAATAATTATAAATAATTTTATTATGAAATTCATATTTTATATCATATAATGCATAAAATTAAAAAATTTAAAATTATTATTTTATATTAATAATAGATTATGAAAAATATTATTATTTAATATAATATAATTTAAAAAAATAAATACCCCCCCCCCGCCCCCGCCCCCCCCCCTGGTCCACCTTCGCCGTCCCAGCAGAGGGGGCGACGGCGAGTCGCCGAATGGCGGTCGACTCACTGTCATCCAAAATCTGGGCGACGGTTTTGCGGTGTAGTCGCCCAGGTGGGGACGAGGGCGGGTGGTGGGTGGGTATATTTTTTATTTAATTTATATTATACAAAATAATATGTTTTTTTAATCTATAATTACATATAAAAAATTATATTAATTATATAAATAATTTTATTTTAGAATTATTTATATATTTAAATATAATTATGCCACATAGGATATCCAGTGTATGTATTGACCACGTCATTGACGGACAAATAAGCAATTACATGCTACATTATCAATTTTTAGTCAAAATTGGACAAATCAGCCACCTGATTACCTAATTAAAGCATTTTCCAAAATTAGTATACAAAATGTGATAATTATCATAATTAGTGGATTAAAATTGAACGAGAACCATGTTAATGGATTGAAAGAAGTTTTTTCCGTTTTTGTTTTTTGGGAATAAAATTGCTAATAATAAGTTTTAAAATGAATAAAGAGATCGATTTTGTATTTTTTGGAATAAAATTGCCAATAATAAGTTTTAAAATGATAATTTTTGTTTATGGAATAAAATTGCTATCTATTGGCTCCTCTCATTCTTTGCTTAATAGTAAGTACTAACCATATGGAAATATTATTAGCTTTCAATAACAATAGTGGTTTGACACCACAACTTCTACTCTATGTTGAGACAGTACCATCAAAATCACACTACATCAGACCCAAGTGGCATTCATCAGATAGTAATACAATACAATTGCTAATTTTTATACATTAGCAAGGTGCAACCCGTTGCGATTTGACAATTAACATTTATTTTGTACTTTTTACTGATTTCATAAAAATATTTATTAAAATTAAGACATATTATGAATTTTGAATTATTTGAAAGAATATAATTGATAACAATTATTTGTTTTGTACTATTTTACTAATTCTTATATAATTTTATTGCATTATTTGTGAGTTATATTGATTTATTTCTCATTTTTTTTTCTCTATATTTTTATTTCTTTTTATACAATTACGCTGAATTTTTGTGCAATTATTGATAAATATAATTTCAGTTTTCATTTCGGCTAAATTCCTTTTTACTCCTATGTATTTTCTTAAATTAGCTAAATATCCCCTTGTGATTTGAAAATAGGAAAAAAAATCCCCTCATATTTTGTTAACCCTGCAAAATACCTCCCTGCCTTTAGGAATTGACAGAGATTGCACTGCAAGCGCGAGTGGTGTGATTTGGGGACTGTTATGGCGTCCTTGCATGATTTTTTATTACCTTTATGACTAAAATGCCCTATTATGACTATATAATAGTTTTAGGGCATTTTTAACTTGTTTTGAGTATTTCTCTTTTCATTTTCATCTCTTTAAAAAATTGAAAAATTTCATTTAAATATATTTATTTGAAAATATGAACAAATTATATAAAAATTTTATTTTTTAATAATTTAAATGAAAAAATTAAATTAAAATCACAATACAAAATTTAAATATCTTAATAAATATGGATATTAATAAATTATATGAATTATACATTATTATATAATTTAAATATGATATAATTAAAATTTTAAATAATATATTAAATTTATTTCATTATAAAAATTATACATTATTTTTTATTTAAAATGTAGAAATTAAAAAACTAAATAAGATTTTTTTAAAAAAAAATCGACGACGGTAACCGCCGCACCCAAATTAAGGTTGACCACGGTCACCGCTGTCACCCCTTTCCATAAGTTCTAGTTGACGGCTATATCGCCCAGATTTGCGCTGGGTGACGTCGTCGTCGACCTTAATCTGAGCGATCTCGAATCGCCCAGATTAGGGGGCGACAGCGTCGGCGTTGCTGATGCTGTTGTCGTTGTCGTTGCCCCCTTCTGTGTGGGGGGGGTGGGGTGGGGAGCGGGAAGGGCGGCGGGGATGGTGAGGATGGAGAGTGGCGGCGAGGGAGGGGGTTGTGGAGAGGGAAGCGGGGGTGGGTGGAGTTAATTTTATTTAATTTATTTTTAAAATAGTAATTTTATTTTTTATAATATATAAAATTAATAAATTTAAACTCTTGATTTTTTATAAATTTAAGAACTAATGGTTAATATTAATTGCTTACATGTGATGGCTCTCGTCTAATCAATAAGGATCCAATAGTCATTAAAAAAAAGAATAATATGTAGTATATAAGGGCATAATGGTTATTTTATCAAAAAGTTAATGCTGTTAGTCATATTTAACGGAGATGGGTGATTGAGCTAAATTTATTAAACATAGGGGGTGGGGGTGGTGTTTTGCCTTTTTTCAAACCAGGGGGAGTTTTTTTTGCTGAGTTTTTAAACATAAGGGGGTTTTATGCAATTTTGCCTTTGATCTTTTATGAAAAGTTTTTAGAAAAAAGATTTTTTTTTTCACTTTGTAGGTTGTAGTAAGTTTTTCTTTTTTCGGGTCACATAATCTGTTTATCTATTAATAGTTAAATTCATGTTATAGTTTACATATTTGAAGTCAATTTAATAACTTAATAAACTCAATTTGAATAATATTAAGTAATTGTTTAAAATACAGAAGAAAATTTATGTCTTCTACTTGACTTAACTTTAATTTTGACTCAATCAAATTCACTTTTGTAGGTTCTTTTATGACCAAACTATACTACTCTTTAAATTTGAACAATCAATTAAAAATATTCTTGAGACTTAAAAATGCAAATTTTCTTTGTAGCAATTATATAGGGCTTGTTGCACTTTTGGTCCCGTTGATAGGGCCATTCTCACTTTTAGTCCCCCGCTTTATTTGGTCGATATATACGGTCCCAAAGTTTTCAGAACTTTGACAGTATTAGTCCCAAACTCAAAACATTTTGCTTTCCTTCCTTAATGCTCGGAATTTGGCCCATCATGCTTCCGAAATAAATTAAGCCTTCATAAATTCGTACCTTTTTCTGACTGCCTTGTTTCCAGGTATTCCAAGCTCTCGATTTTATGGACTTCCTCCAACCACACTACCGCAGTAGATGGTTCGCAAATGCTTGGCTCCTTCAACAACAAACAACACAACCCTATTTCGTGTCCTACCTTAGGGTGTAGAAGATACTCCAATACATGGACTTAATAGAATTTTGGACAACAATTTGGAAAGAAGCCTTTCTTTTATTGAAGAAATATAGAAAATATTACATAGATATTATTTCCTCCGTTGGAGGAGACAACTACTTAGCCTCTCATTTTGGACTCTTTGGGGAAACCCCCATAAACTGAATAAGTTAAAAGCTACAAAGATTAAAAGACTTAGATTATTATGCTTTGAAGAGTAGGAGGAAATTTCTGATTATCCCCTTCTGCTTCGCTGCTTCCTTATTTAAACCATCCGCGGATGCCAAATGCGGATTCCAAATTCGTTTATGATGACGTCATTGCATTTGTCATCGTTCTTTTCAGCTGGTATTCATGATGGCTTGTCGGCCATTTAATTGCTAGCTGGCTCATTTTGGATTTTTCAATGACTGTTGGCTTTTGTCATTTTCTGCGACAGTCTCCTTTTTGAATTTTTACATTTTTCGAGTTTTACTTCTCCTTGTAAAAATTCTTCTTTTACCCTTGTTTGGTTTTGATTTGGGTTTCTTTTGGGTGACCGTTTCTTAGTTCCGAACAGTGGCTTTTCTTGATTTTCGCAACAAGGGCACACATGGTTATGCCATTGCCCAACATGCAGCATGTTGCATGTCTTCATTCTTGTGACCTTAGTTGTAGGTAGCTTGTTCTCCCATATGAGCATCCTCTTTTTCTCAAACATGCTTTCTGAAAATTCAGTGCTTTTCCCTATCATGGAGTTTAACAGGAATGGTCCATTCACTTTGTTGGAGAAGATTTTGAATGGATACTTGACTTTGTCCATCTCAGTGAGACAGATCTATAAACCCCAAGCTCTTCTGGTGGAAATGTCGTCTTCGCTAATAGCTGACACCAGTGGAGCTTCTTCTGAGGCAGCTTTAATTCTATTAAAAGCTACCATGTCTAGTCTCTGCAGTTTGATGAAATGGAACGCTGGATGCGACCCCTTCCCCACAGTTTCTGGAGCTGCTGATATAAATTTTAGCTCCAAGATATCTCCTCTTTCTAGGTGGGGGTTGTTTTGCCATGAATCATATGCTGCCCCACTAATCCATTCTGGTGATTTTGAAATTTCCAAAAAACTTGGTGACATAGTATGGACCGAAGCTAGAGCTCCAAACTTATACCACTCTCGGACTTCTCCGGGTTTAGATCCTTCCATCATCCAGACCCTATTATATTTTCTGGATGTCTCGATAATGGTCTTGCTTGGGTTAACTCCTTTGCGGGAAATTAATTTTTCCCACAATCGTTGATAAACCTGCCAGAAGAAGAAGAAGAAGAAGAAGAAGATAATTCATTAGTATTAGCCTTAAAAGTGTCTGTCATTGGCCTAAGGCTAATCTCTTCTCTTTTACCCAGAGGCGCTGGGTTGACTCGAATCATCAGAGGTTTGCACTTTCTGTGACTCGTTTGTCGCCGTTGCACCAGAGTCTGGTGATGGCCTTGTGCAAGCAGTACTTGAATCTGCCGCTACAGATCTAGAGTCCTGTACTCTAAAGGCATGTTTAGGGTCATGCTTTTTGCAACTCGTTAGTCATCTGAGGATGATGCCTTCCGAATTGGCTCTTCTAGGTCATTCCATAGTGAGGTTGAGGCCACCATAGTCCTTCTTATTGCGATTTGGACAATGTTAAGATCAGCTCTTTGGATTTGTCCGGCCACTTGTGTATTCAAAGCTAGCCGTCCCTTCTTATTAAGCTCCTTGAGGTTTTCTCTGAGGTGCCTAAGCCTTAACATGATGGAGTTCGCTTCAGATGCCTCCATCTCTCGTCGGGAAATCTGCAAGAACATTTTCATGAAATTTTATAACAACAATATCATAGCAATAATATTGGCATTCAGCTTGCCATCTGATAATACGCGCTTTCTCAATCTTAGATTCTAATTTATTTTTCAAGAAAGCTTTAACATTGGTATTATCAACTTTCAAAGTGAATTCTTTAGCAAGTAAAAATAAAGGCCGCTTCTTAAAAGCCTTCCAAACCGCAAAGAACTCTTTCTCGTTGATGTGCCATACTTGGGCTTGTTGTTCGGTGAACAACCCTCCAGTGTATCTACAAGGCTCTTCCCCTGTAGTAGTCTTTTTCATGAGCACAGCTGCCCATCTATAATCGTTGGTGTCTGTCTAGACCACCATTTCATCCTCGTCTTGTGATATTGCAAGCTTTGGCAGGTTGTTGCAAACCTGTTTTAGCTCACGAACCCTTTGCGTATGGATTTCCTCCCATTTCACTTTGCACGTTCTGTTTTCTTCAAAAGCGCCCGGAAATCCTTTCTATATTTTGCAAGATCCTTTATAAAGATACCTACAAAATTCACCACTCCCAAGAAGCTTTGTAAATACTTCTTATCTTTGAGTACGTCTGGAAAATTGTGAATTTTTTCCACAATACTCTCCTGCAACTCAATACATGTTTCGTCAATAAGAATTTCTAAAAATTCAATTTTATTGACCGCTATAGTAAGTTTCTTCTCAGAAAGTACTAAACCTTCTTTATGCATGCATCATAAAATATTTTTAGATGTTTGATATGATCTTTCATATTTTGGATGCAATCAGTATGTTGTCAATGTAGACAAACATGAACTCGAAATAATCCTTGAGAAGATTATCCATTTTTCTTTGAAATATCTGGGGTGCATTAGCTAGACCCATTGGCAGTACTTTCCAGATATATTGTCCTTGTGGTGTGGAGAATGCAGTAAATTTCTTTAATTCACTCTCCATTTTAATCAGATAGAAACCAGACTTGCAATCAAATTTGGAAAACACTTTTGCACCTTTAATGTAATCAATCAAGTGCTCTCCACTAGGAATGTGGTAACCATCAAACTCTAATATTTTATTAATACCTTGATAGTTAATTACTAACCTGGGTTTACCTCTTTTTATCTCACTATGGTTTCTTACCAGAAATCCAGGGCTAATGTAGGCAGAGATTCCAGGCTCAATGAGTCCAAGATTGATATGCTCTTTGATAATCATTTGCATATCCTTCTTGTCTTCCATGTTTATTTGGATAGGCTTATATCGAACATACTCATATTTGCATTCCTCTTTAATCTTAAGAGTAGCTTCAATCTTATTCCTATCCTACCATGCCAGAGGGTTCTCACTGAAATTTCTCTGGATGAGCCTCTTGACATTCTCGAGAGAAAGTTTGCTTTCCTCGCTTATATCCATGGTCTTTAATTCCTGCAATGCTTCCTTGAGGTTCTTAATCTCTTCCTCAGATTCCTCGTAGAAGCTATCGCTATCGATGAGTCCCTGTTGCCTGAAAGGCAAAAGAACTTTATCGAATTTTCTTTTATCCTGTATTTTCGGATGAGTGAATTTTGCATCAAAATCACCACGCTTGATGCGAAAATTTATTGGCATTATCCTGATAAATGCCTTTTCCTTTGTAAAACCTTTATCTCACTACCACAGTTAGTAGTAAATATTAACAGATTTCTTGATTATCCTACATGTATCTTGCAAATGTTTGAATAAAATTATTACCTAGCAAGATATTAGCACCTGTATCATGAAAGTAAATGGGAGGTGTTTTTACCCTAAACCAGGGCATTCCAAATGCTCATCCGATCATGATTTTGGCTTCTCGAATTCCCGCATTGAGTATTAGGATTTTTTGTGAAAAATCCCTTCCTATAATAACAGGTAAGGTTTCCCTTGCTTCTTTAGGGAAAACTCCAGGTTTTGCTATGCGAATTCCGGATCCTGAGTCAATATAAGCTGCAAAATACTGTCCTATATTGATCATATAACATACCCACAGATATGTATATAGAAAAGGGACTTGTCATTCAATCCTTATGGTAACCCCATCAAGACTGAATTCCATACCGCTCTCTTTTCTTCCCCATAGTTTATGATCTTTGAGGAAACTTAACCCTAAAGTCATACTTCCATTCTCTCGTCCTGTAACACCTGCAACTAGAATTTCATGGCCTGCTATTTCTAACATGCCTTCATATCTACCAACAACAGGCTGCTGCAAATGATATAAGTCATCACAAGGAAAAAGGTTTTCATTCTTAGTAATGTCAAATATAACTTGTATTTCTTTCCATCCTTCAGGGCATCTAAGTTTTATGTTATCTACCCTAATTTCTTGAGGAGTCAAAACTTTTAACAACTCCTTCTCCTTTCCCTTGTAGCCATGATCCTATCTTCCGAAAAAGGCATCCTGCCACTAAACTCAGTCCTAGAACTAATTGTTCGATCTAAGACTGGGTGATCTTTAATAACGATATTGACACCACCTATTTCTAGGTATCCTAATTGATCTGGTGCCATTATCTTAGCGAATTCCTTGAAAATTCTGGGAATCTCGATATACTCTTTCCTAAGGAATAAATAAGAATGATGTGTGTTGGAAAGAGCATACGCAATTCTATAAGTTATAGAATATGGTCTATTACCTTCTTTCATTAGATCTTTTCTTTTAAAATCCTGATCAAGGGTTAAGATTCTACTGAAATCTTGGTCAGCTAGGTTGTATGCGATCCTAGGATGAATATCAAACATCAATTTTCCTACATACAGATTACCTATCATTGTTCCAAGACAACCATCTCTTAAGTTATTGATTCTCCTATCCATTATTGATAAATGTATTTTGAATCAATTCATTCCTTAAAAGTTGCTTTTATTACTACTTCGATAGTCCCTATGTGGATCCATTTCATAGTAACTGCTATTTCTTCTCTAAGCCTACTTAATTCCTCAAGAATTTCTTCTTTAGGAATAAGTTGCATCTCCATCACATTACCAGTAAATTCCATGGGAATAGCAAACTCACCTGAACTTACTTTGTAGATTATGTGATGTTTTCTCTGGTTTAGTCCTATCTGGTTGAGGACTTTTTCGATCCCTCCAATTCTAAATCTATCATATGGACTGAGGTTGGAATCTTGACGCATGATTCTTTCTATAGTTTTGTTTGACACCATTATTCTGGAAAAGAATCCTGACAGGCTTTTAGAGGTTTGAAGCCTATCTCCTAGTTGTAATCTTCGCCTGAAAGGGTTCTTCTGGAATTCCTAGAGTATGAGTCATTTCTCTACTTCTTCCTTTTCCTTGGCTCACTTGATTCTCCTATAATAGTAGGAAAATCGTTATTATCATAACAGAGAGGAATTCGTTTAATCGTACCTCTCAGCCTTTTCATGTTTTTTCTGGATGAATGCTTGATAACACCAATCTTTCAAATTGTCTTTGAGAAAGACATTCTCCTTGCTACTCAATCCATCTGTCCTTCAGGTACTTTGTATGATTGGAAATACATTTCCCTCTATGGACTGCAGATCTTTGCAAAGAACATTGGAGCTGCTACTTCCACTGCTACTCCACTCTGAAAGACATACTTGCGAAACCAATAGATATATTCATCTATTGCGCAAATACTTCTTAATTCAAGGCTAAAGAGAGCTTGTACATACTCTAGCATTTTCTGCTCTACTTCCTTCGAAGTATCCATCTCCGATGAAGTGTATCTTGATAAGCCTCATAGCCAATCTGCTATTGCACTATTTGAATCTCCGGCAAGGATACTGGCTTTAGTATCAGTTGGGGTATTATCCCATCCGATTTTCGCAGAACCCTCCAAGCTTAACTCCACTAATTTTATGAAGTTTTCTTTATCAAGTTCTAGGGTAGTTGCTGCTATCTTTATAGCTGCTACCCATTCATCTATCAGCTTCTCGATGTTTCGGAAGTCGATAACATCCAGGTTTAGTACAGCACCATATGAATGCAAGGGCTGGAGCATTGTTCTTGCCCAAGGTGTATTTTCAGGTGCTCTTCTAGGATTTCTCCCTAGATTTTCTCGAAGTCTGGCTCCCACAAACGTTGGTGTTGCATTGGTGTGGAAATCTGCACTTTCTCTCATTGGGTGATCGTGTGGAGACTCGTTGGAACATGTGCTCCCCTCCGGCGGTTGTAGTGCTGGAGTAACTTTATTGTTTTGAACATTGACTAATTCCACAATTCCAAGTTGGGAAAAGGATTCAGCCAATTCCTGTTGATCTGATAGATCTGCTCTGGTTACCTCAATTATTTTATGGAGTTAAGGATTTCTTGGATCTGTTCATCCCGTGTCTTTGGTTTGGGAATCTGTTCATCCCGTGTCTTTGGTTTGGGAATCTCTTTTGCCTTCGCCTTCTGATGTAAAAGAGGTACTGTTCCAAGGGCGTCCCTGATACGCTCTTGTCTGAATATGGATGTTTCATGGTTCTCCCGTTGGTTCCTTTTTAGATCTGCAATTTCTATCTTCAGATCTGTAAGATTCTTATGTAGATTTGGGAGGATCTTAAGAATCTCGTCCATCTTGTGGAACAAAGAATCTACTTTCATAGGTATATTAGATAACCTATGTCCATAGTCTTGAACCGTTTTATGAATTTTCCTCAGATCTTGAGAGATTTTCGAGGTATCTGCCTCAATTTCTTTCCAAGCAATTCCTCTAATCATAATTTTTAGATATGAATCGGTGCAAGAATTTACCCTTTCCATTCCTCTGGCTGGAATTGTACCATGTACTTCGGTGAATGCAAATGCCTCACTGCTTTTCCTGGTAAATTTTGACTGACTTGGAAAACCCTCATCTCTTCTTCAACCTCTTCCTTTGTAACAAGTTTCGAGTTAATCCTCTTAGGACTGTTGTCACATTTTTTCAGAATTTCCCAAAGGAAGTTCTTTTTTTGTCTTTCTAGAATCTGAAAATATTCCCTGTTGTAACTGTAACTCGAACTTTTGTTCGGTTCCATTTTCTTGAAAAGTCTCCTCCATTAGTGGAAAAAATATCTAGATATAATATTAACCTATATATTTCTTCTATAAACCTGGGCTCTAATACCATTATGGCCGAGCACTATACTAAATTTGCAAAAGGAGACGAGTGGGACTAAATATGCAAATTTTTTTTGAAAATTAGAGGACTAAATCTGTTGGCCCCAAAAAGCAAAGGACCAAAAGTGCGACACCCCTTTTCCTGTGGGACTAAAAGTGCAATTACCCCCAATTATATATCTTACATTATGTTCAGAATTGTAATTATTCTTTTCTTTTAGTTCAACAATAGAATTTTGCTTAATAAAACTTCCTATACTATCAGAATTTCAAGTCGTTGATTTGGTTTTATTTTAAACACAATTTAAATTTACAATAATAACATAATTCGTTAGTTTTTAGTTTGGTTTTTCTTATACTACATCTTATTTAACTTCTTAACAATTAACATAAAAACTAAATTTAATAAATAAAAATACAAATAAACTGAAAGCAAATAAAAAAATAAGCATAACGTTTAAAAATGATATAATTTTTAAAATGCTAATCTATTTGGCACATGAGCTCAATTTCTGTTCCTAATTGTAAAGACTTTTGATTGTCTCTCTTGGAATCTCAACAACTTTTATTATTTTCAATTATTTTCTTCATCGTCAATTAATCCAATTTTTTTTTCTATTCTCCATTTTTTTTGACATTCTCTTTTCAAATCGTCATTGATTATGCTCTGTACAAGTTCAACTTAACTTGCATATTAGATTTTGATTCTTCTCAAGTTTAAGTGCTCGAGAATAGAACTGAATTTATCATCATTCTTTGTTTATCAATAATTATATCCAAAGTTTCATCGTTCTTTCTTTTCTTCACCCCTTGACCTAGAGTATCTCTCTTGCATGCTCCTAACAAGCCCAAGAATTGGAAGACAAGTTTATTCTTTGTGCTATGTTTGCATTCTTGGTCTTTTCCTTATCGCTGGATTCAGGAGGCCTCCCTCTCTGTGGAATTTGAGGAGAGGAGTGGGTTTTATCTCTTGTTGATGCCTTGATTGAGGATCCTTGTGACTGCCGGTCCTTGATTAATGAAAGACTTCTAGGGCATTTTGGCCTGAGTCCTAGACTAGAACCCTTGGGGGACTCCCTCAGAATTTTATTTTTCTCTTCATGTTTTGATTGTTTTATTCGATAAGCATCTTTCGTTTAATTTTTTTGGCAATGAACATCATGTTTAACAAGTTAATGCGCAAAGTGGGGGGACTCCCCCTTCAAGATCACCTAGGGGGACTCCCTCTTTCAGTGAGCCTACGGGAAAACGACCTGGTTCTCCTTCATCGGGTGTTACCCTTGGGAGTTCTTCCAAAAGAGCGAGAATGAGTTCCTTAAGTACTCCTCCTACCAGTTTTGTGAAGCCTTCTTCTAGGCCTCCCCCCTTTCCATTAAGGACGAGAAGGGTGTCCGCCTCAAATATTCTGTGTGCCTTCAAATTGTCTGCATTCCCGCCAGACTTTGGAGCAAGAACTGGGGAATAACTCTTTATTGGTAGCTGACCTTATAAGGGGGACGCTGTCCGTAGGGGGCAAATACTTGTTAGAACTTATGTTCTGAGAGGAATTGGAGAGGATAACCTCCTTGCATTTGCTCAAGGTATCTTTTGTATTAAATTATTTGCCTCTCTTAAGATGCCTTTTTTGACGTTTTTCTTCACTTCCAGGCATTGTTCATATGTGAGGAGTTTTTTTCCGGACCTCAGAGGACCCCCCCATCTCTCAGAGTGATGCCCAGATTCGGAAGTTGGAGGACAAGGTGGATTTAAATGCTGATGTTGCTAAGCTCAAGCAGGCGAAGAAGGAGGCTACCACCCGTAACGAGTAGTTGGAGAATGAGTTCAAAAAACTTTAGAAGGAGATTGCTAGCCATGAGGGAGCCATCAAGAAAGTTGTTGATAAAGCTATGCTTGATTTCCCAATACTGAATGCCAGTATTGTTTGAAGGGTTACTGGGCCAGTTGCTTAGAATAATACAAGAATTACTTGGAATATCGAGATGAAGTGGCAAGTATAATTGTGCCCTTTTTTGAGCAAGCTTCGCAGCTTGTAGGGAACAGTTCATGGCTTATGGGTATCCTCTTGTTGGGGAGGATACCTCCTTTCTTGATCATGTGGCCATAATGGAGAATGCTCCCGATCCATTTGCCAAAGCTTCAGCCACGGTGAGTGGAGATCTTCCCTTGGTTTAGGTTATTTCCTTTCATGTTCTTTGGTTGATTATAATTGATTTTTCTTTTAAGTGTACTGATGGGAGGTGCCTTATTTAGGCTTCGTTGAGGGGGGGGGGTTCCCCATGAGAGGTGGTTATGTTGACATATTTCCTGCATTCTGTATTCTTGAAGGCAAGGTTAATACCCATGTTATCTCATGGGGTGCATGTATATGCGAGATATATGTATGTGAAAGATAAGAAAAAGGCATATGAGGGCTTTGGATAGGGACCTAGGGTCCCTTTTGAGTGATGGACGGTTATGTGCTTTTCTACAGGGCTTACTCCTGTGAGAGAATTTTTTGCCTCGCCTTATCATAACATGTAGAAATGAGAAAGAATGAGAATGTCATACCTTTGTAGTGGAATGCCCTTAACATGAGGGTGCATATTTATTGAGGGCTGCTCAAGGGGGTGTTCCCCTGACACTTTATTTTATATTTTCATCTTTTGAGCAGAATGTCTTTGAGAGGATTTTGTGTGATGAAGGGGACGTTCCCCCAAGAGCTTTTTAGGAGGTATCCTTTGCAAGGACTTTGGTGATGAAGGGGGAGTCCTTCTAGAAGGTGTTAGGGACACAACCTTCAGGAGGACTCATGTGAAATGAAGAAGGTATAGGGAGTCCTTCTAGAAGGTGTTAGGGACACAACTTCAGGAGGACTCATGTGAAATGAAGAAGGTATCCGCCTTCATATATAGTATTTTTTTGAGGTTGTGTATGTTCCATGGTTGCGACTAGGGGCATCCTTTGAGATCTTACAGTTCGTAAGCTCCCCAACCTATCACCGTTGAGACTTTGTAAGGTCCTTCCCAAGTAGGATCAAATTTTTTTATTGGTTTCAGGGTATCCACTCTTCGTAATACTAAATCTCCAACTTGGAAATTTCTAGTTTTTACCCTTCTATTATAAGCATTGATCATGGTGTTTTTGTACCTCTGCATATGAATAAAAGCTTTTTCTCTCAATTCTTCGATGAGGTCCAAATTTGCTTTAAGGAGCTCGGTGTTACATGTTTCTGAAAAATGTAGAACTCTATGAGAGGGTATCCCAAACTCAGTGGGGATGACGACCTCAGTTCTATAGACCAGAGTAAAGGGGCTTTCTTCTGTAGATTCTCGAGGGGTTGTTCTATAGGCCCATAAGACTGGTTAGATCCTCTGTCAAATTTCCAACAACTCGTTCTAATCTTTTTCTATATCAAAATGTGATGGTGACTTCGACTTGCCCATTGGATTAGGGATGTGCTATTGATGTGAATCTTTATTTTACGTGCATCCCTTTACACCATTCCTATATTTTTCGACCTTGAAATTGTCAACCATTATTTGATATTATTTCTCCAGGGAGCCCAAAGCGATAGATGATATTTTTCCAGATGAACTTCATTACTTCTCCTTTAGTGATGCGGGTATGTGGCTCTATTTCCACTTATTTGGTAAAGTAGTCAATGGCTACCAACAGAAATTTACTTTGACCAAGAGCTAGAGGGAAAGATCGCACAATATCTATTCCCTATTGTGCGAAAAGGAATGGTGACAGCATGGTAGTGAGTGGCTTTGCCGGTTGGTGTATAAGAGCATAATGTTTTTGGAATCTTTTGCATTAATTCACTAGTTGTCTTGCATCTTGCTTTATGGTGGGCCAAAAGTATCTTGCCCGTAGAGCGTTGTTAACTAATGTCCATGCTCTTGCGTGTGCTCCGCAACACCCACTGTGTATTTCTTTAAGGACGTGTATCTTTCTTGTTGGGATAAACACCGGAGTAGAGGGTGCAGCAAAAAATGAATGAGGCTTTGACCTTGGCCGCTGTCGGGAGGTGTCCAGATATTTGATCACAATCTTCTGTTGAAGATATCCTCTAGAGAGGAGCCCTTGGCTTGGGGAGATATTGCATAGTAATATGCTTGCAGTCTTCCAAGCCACTGGCAAGTTTGGAGAGACAATCAGCCTTAGCAGCTTTCAAATCTTGTTCTCAGCTCCAATATTGTTGTAGATGGCTATGCGCCCATTACTTGCTGAGTACCAGCCATCTTCATGCCTATTTGCCTTATTCCGCTCATTCTTTGAAACCGAATTTGACAATGAGACGACTATGCCAAATGATCCGTCCACACATTTTTCTGTCTTGGGGTATCCACCAAGGATAATTTTAGACTAGAGCCTGAGCTTTGGTAGTCGTTCCGTTCTACAGCCACGTCTGTCGGCTTTGCCCAAAGATTGTTTTAATGTAAGTTCGGACAATCTTTTGGCTGTGACCACCAACACGAGAGCTATTTTCTCAATAGGAGTGTATCGTCCCTCTGCGCTATTAAGTACCATGCTAACATAATAGATTGCCATTTGCCTTCCTTTGTCTTCGCAAATGAGAACGTAGCTGACAACACTTCGTAATAGATTGCCATAATAGAGCTTCCCGTATCTATGAAGATTCGACCTACTTCTTAATTAGCCAATAATGTGTTGATGACTAAAGCATCATTATGAGAGGTTCTTGGTCTCGACTGTTCTGCACGCCCGAATTGGATGAGGGCGGTGCCCTCCATTGTCTCCACATCCAACAATTCTTTTATGATTACATCGTGTGCTTCCCTCACTTGTGCCTTCTTGGCATGGTGGGAGTCACCCCCTATAGGACCTCCAGCTATCACTCGTATAACTCCTTTGTGAGGAGGCTCACTAGCTTCAACTCTATCTCCTGATATGGTCTTGGGTCCCTCTTTTTGGAGGGCTTCGGGCTAGCAATTTTTGTTTTATTTGTCTCTTGCTTTTCGTAAGGCCGGTTCCTCGAGCTTTTCCCCAGTACACATATTCTTGTAAATATCCATTTTGAATAAGTCTTTCAATCTCATTCTTCAAGTGCCGACATTCTTCAGTGATATGACTGAGCCATTGTGGAAATAACAGAATTTATCAGACTTGGGGCGTTGAGGCCCTTTTTTCCATGATCTAGGTCGAGCTAATAGACATATTCGCTCTCCATGAGAGTTTGAGTGATAGGTACCGTCAATGGAGTATATAGTGCGTTCGCCTTCTAGAAAGGGGGGTTCTTGTCCCGAAAATAAGTTTGAAGCTTCTTGGAGGGGACCTCCTCTTTCGTCTCTTTTCTCTTCTCTCCACGACTTTTCTTCTTAGCAACTTGGGCATCCTCCATGTTAATCTATTTTGCAGCGTGAGCAAAGAGGGTATCAAACATAGAAACGAGCTTTTCGGCCAGGGACTTGAAGAAGTCCCCGTCCAGGAGCCCTTGGGAGAAAGCACTGGCCTTCACTTCTTGGGTGGCAGAAGGAACCTCCAACGCAGCGGCATTAAATCTTTACAAGTACTCCTTCAAGGTTTCATTGTCTTTTTGTTGTATGGAAAAAAGACTGAGCTCTGTTTTTTGAATCTTCCAACTGCTGGCGAATTGATGTAAGAAGAGAGATCGGAACTCTTGAAAACTTCCTATCGCTCCTCTAGGCAATTGATTGAACCATTGTTGTGTTGTTCTGGCAAAGGTAATGACAAAAGCACAACATTTGATCCCATCGGTGTACTTCTATCAGAGAGCTGCATTTTTTAAGAGTGAGAGATGCTCTTGGGGGTTAGTTATGCCATCACATTCAACAATGGCAGGGGTACGATAGTTTGCAGGAAGTTTGTTTGTCATCACTGCTTCGGTGAAGGGGGCACCTTTCTCTCATTTTCCTGGGCTCCTCCAATATGGTACTAAACATCTTGAAGGCTTTTGAAGGCCCTTAAAGCAGCCAAGCCATTGTGGAGGAACTTTTTGAGGAGCCAATAGGGGAGCCCCCTGCCTCCTATGCACTTTGAGGCATAGGTATAGGTATGTCTCCTTCAACTTCCTCTTCTGGGGTGGCTACTCAATCTGGGGCTAGCGCCGCCACTTGTTGAGAGTATCGGTTGGATAGCTCCTAGCAAGGCTAGATATAACTCTTCCGTGGAAGTATCTGAAGAAGTGTTGCGCCTTGGGGGCTCAACCACAAGACCTACGGCTCTAGGGGAGGTGGTATTGGGGCGGACCCTCTTCCAGCCGGAGCTAGAGACGTCCTTTTGGCAACTTGCAAAGCCTGAGTGTTGCTAGGTGCTTCAACAACCTTTTGCTTGTTAGCGGTGTTGTTGGGATTCTCCATAGAAGTTCATGTCTTGAACTTAGTTTCCTACAGACGGCACCAATTGATGCGTGCGATTTCGGCACGGTCCAACAAGTTTGGATTTTGGATCTGGGCTTGAGCCAAAGTAATAACGATCTTGAAGAACGAACAAAATAACACGTTAGCATTCTGACGCTGAAATTTGTATCAATTTTAGGATGGAAATAATTTATAAGAAATGAATTGGAACGATAAATTGTGATAGGCCCGAAATCCATAAGATAAATCGTGTTTAGAGTGCAAAATAAAGAGCAACATAGTAATTGAGAATGACAAAATCCGAGAGTAGGTGTCCTCCACCTGGGACCAAACCTGTATATATAGAGGGGGTGCCCCCTTCAGTAGATTCAATATTATAATTATGATCTAATAAAAGTAAATGTTTTTTCTCCATTGTTCAAGAGAAAATAGAGATAGTTAATCATATGGTGTCATTAATCCTCAATTTTAGCTGAAGACAGTACACAACATATATGAACCTTTTTTATGGCTAGTTAATATAGTTAAAGCAAAACATTAGTGAATAATCATTAGTCACAACTATACAAATGCTATTAGCCGATAACCGTTGTTTCAGCAGATGAGGCAACAATATTAACCATAGCTAAAATTCATAGCAAGCTTTTTGTCATGACTAAGAACTATGAAAAATACTTATCATGGACTAAGACCATTGCAAGTATTTATTTAAGAATTACTTCTTTTTTATTTTTTTTTAAGAAAAACAGAGGGTACAAGTTCTTTTAACAAATAAATGTGGAAAACAAACATGTATTTAATATTTTAAGTTAGATTCTTGATAAACGTTATCTTTTTCAATTAAAGGTTCGTTTGGTTCAAATGAGAGGAAAAGGAAAGTGGAAGGGGGAGGGGAAGTGAATGAGGCAGGGGAGGAAAAAAATAATAGTTTTTCTTCAAGTTGTTTGATATAATTGGGAAGGCAGTAAATATCAAATACTTTCCCTTGTTTGGTCTAAGGAAAAACATATTGAGAAGAAAATATTAACTTTATAATTTTACTGAATTACCCTTCTATTCACTTTGTATTAAAAAATAAATAAATTAATATTATAATAATATAATTTTACTTTATAAAAATTAAAAAAATCTTACAAATAAAAGTATTTATCTAATAAGAATAAGAATATTTTTTATTAATAAAATATTCATCAAAATGAGTATTATTTATTTATTCTGTAGTATTTAGTTTAAATAGATTAAAATTACTAACAAGATTGTTTATTGATTATTGAATACGATGCAGTAGTTTTTCAGTGAATCTATTATCTTTTCTTTAGCAATTATGTATGGTATTATCAGCAATAAGGAGAAAATAATTAGAGAGAAACTATACATAGATATATACGGGGTAATAGAGTAAATAACAATAAAAATTGTACCTTTTTTTTTTCTTTATTGCCTTATACTTCATTTTTCCGCACAATTTCAGATGGAAACAAAATTAGACTCTGGGAAGAGTTTCATATACATCGAGTTTTATTTCAACTCCATCTCTTCCTCCTAACCAAATACAAGATTATCTCTTATACGTCTATTTTTATTTCCACTTCTCTTATTCCTCCAATTTTCACCCCAACCAAACACAGTCTAAAAAAATTACATCATAAAGGAAGTCCATGCTTAAATTATATAAGTGTTATATATATTTTGCCTGCATATGCTTAATACTAATATATTATCTATAAATAATTTTTAAAGAATTAATATTAAATTCAAAAGTATAAAATTTAATTTATAATCTATTGGATTTGATTTATTGCTTTTGAAATTGTTTTGGATTTTATTTTAAGTTTAATATATATCTATAAAAAGTTATATAGTGATTAAAATTTATTTATTCATATATTATTTATTTAAAATTTTTAGAAGCTTATTTTATTTCTTTTACTTATTTGTAACTACATAATTACCCTTCTATTCACTTTGTATTAAAAAATAAATAAATTAATATTATACTAATATAATTTTACTTTATAAAAATTAAAAAATCTTACAAAAAAAGTATTTATCAAATAAGAATATTTTTTATTAATAAAAATATTCATCAAAATGAGTATTATTTATTTATTCTGTAGTATTAGTTTAAATAGATTAAAATTACTAACAAGATTGTTTATTGATTATTGAATACGATGCAGTAGTTTTTCAGTGAATCTATTATCTTTTCTTTAGCAATTATGTATGGTATTATCAGCAATAAGGAGAAAATAATTAGAGAGAAACTATACATAGATATATACGGGGTAATAGAGTAAATAACAATAAAAATTGTACCTTTTTTTTTTCTTTATTGCCTTATACTTTCATTTTTCCACACAATTTCAGATGGAAACAAATTTAGACTCTGGAAGAGTTTCATATACATCGAGTTTTATTTCAACTCCATCTCTTCCCCCTAACCAAATACAAGATTATCTCTTATACGTCTATTTTTATTTCCATTTCTCTATTCCTCCAATTTTCACCCCAACCAAACACAGTCTAAAAAAATTACATCATAAAGGAAGTCCATGCTTAAATTATATAAGTGTTATATATTTTGCCTGCATATGCTTAATACTAATATATTATCTATAAATAATTTTGAAAAATTAATATTAAATTCAAAAGTATAAAATTTAATTTATAATCTATTGGATTTGATTTATTGCTTTTGAAATTTTTTTGGATTTATTTTAAGTTTAATATATATCTATAAAAAGTTATATAGTGATTAAAATTTATTTATTCATATATTATTTATTTAAAAATATTTTAGAAGCTTATTTTATTTCTTTTACTTATTTGTAACTACATAATTACCCTTCTATTCACTTTGTATTAAAAAATAAATAAATTAATATTATACTAATATAATTTTACTTTATAAAAAACTAAAAAATCTTACAAATAAAAGTATTTATCAAATAAGAATATTTTTATTAATAAAAATATTCATCAAAATGAGTATTATTTATTTATTCTGTAGTATTTAGTTTAAATAGATTAAATTACTAACAAGATTGTTTATTGATAATTGAATACGATGCAGTAGTTTTTCAGTGAATCTATATCTTTTTCTTTAGCAATTATGTATGGTATTATCAGCAATAAGGAGAAAATAATTAGAGAGAAACTATACAGATATATACGGGGTAATAGAGTAAATAACAATAAAAATTGTACCTTTTTTTTCTTTATTGCCTTATACTTTCATTTTCCGCACAATTTCAGATGGAAACAAATTAGACTCTGGGAAGAGTTTCATATAGATCGAGTTTATTTCAACTCATCTCTTCCTCCTAACCAAATACAAGATTATCTCTTATACGTCTATTTTTATTTCCACTTCTCTTATTCCTCCAATTTTCACCCCAACCAAACACAGTCTAAAAAAATACATCATAAAGGAAGTCCATGCTTAAATTATATAAGTGTTATATATATTTGCCTGCATATGCTTAATACTAATATATTATCTATAAATAATTTTGAAAGAATTGATATTAAATTCAAAAGTATAAAATTTAATTTAAATCTATTGGATTTGATTTATTGCTTTTGAAATTGTTTTGATTATTTTAAGTTATAAAAAGAATAAATATTATTAGTAATTGTAGTTCATTTAAATTTTAACAGGTGTCAAATAGATCATTATTCTTACATCCATATTAATAACTTACAAATTGACCTAATTAATAGTTACTTTTATGATTATTTCAATCTTATTAGTAACTGCATTGATAACATATTAGATAAAAATTATATTTACCCTCTTTGAGGTTTTTTCCGCCTTACATTTAACGCCACTAATAGGGTTTCAATGAATTTATCATATGTTATTCTCAAAATATCCCTAATAAAAAAATTGACCATGATTTGACCAATTTTCAAAAGAAATACCATTTGGAACAAATTATAATGCTTAAAATTTGGGGAGGTTAAATGTTATGATCTCACATATTTTATACTTAAATGTAATATGTTTTTTTCTAAACTAGCCGTTCTTTTTATTAAATATTGTAATGTTTTTGCAAGCATTATAATATTTTACAAACCTTAAGAGGGTAAATGTAATTTTTCATCTAACAAAGATGTATTTGTAATTATATTTGATGCGTGCGAAAGTAGCACGGGTCCAATGAGCTTGGACTTGTGATTCGGGCCTGGACCACGAGATAGAAGAGCTTAAGAGATGGAACCAGCAAAACAATGGATTAGCACTCCGACGCTCAAGTTAGCCTCGATCTAAAGAGAAAATAATTGAAAAAATTGAATCGAAATAAAGAATCACGATGGGATAATTAATTCCATGGTGCAAATCATGTTTCGAGTACAGGTAGAATGTAAAGTAGTGATCATGTGAGTAGAGAATTCGAGAGAGAGGAGAATGTCCCCCTGAGACCAGACCTGTATAAATAGGGAGGTGTCTCCCTCGGTTGGAGGTCTGCATGGTCTCCAGATTTCGAGGCGGACAGATGTGGGTGGTTGGGATAGGCTTCCGCCTAACCATATCCTCCATAGACAAGCTTGTAATGCGAGTTCCCCTGGGAAGGGAGTCCTTGTCCTCAAGGGCTCTTCGGACGTTTCTTAATATGTTAGGAGTCCTTCTTCTCATACGTGTCTGGGCAGTTGAGGGGGCCTCCCTGACTCGTGTGATCGAAGCAGGATGGATAATCCGTGGTTGCAACTTACGCGGACGCCTTGCGTGGACTGCCTGTAATGCGCTGATATCCACTGGGCCGTGCTCTTGGATTAGACTGGCGGGTGATTGTGGGCATTCTTATTCGTTCACATTGCTGGGTCAGTAGGGGGAGTCTTGGACCTCTCCCTGCCGACATTTGTGGGCCTCCTTAAAGTATGTACTAGGCCAAATCTCTTGGGTCATACATATCATTCAGTCCCCCCCACTCTAAGGAGGAGGGCATCCCTGTCTCTTTTAGAGTAGGGATTCAGGGCATCCGCCTTCTTCTCCTACGTCTTTTCCTGCCTTCATCCTCTTTTTTGAAAATATGGGGCTTCGTGCCGGGTTGTTCTTCAAGGAGTGAGGTGATGGCTGAGTATGCGCCCAGCTATTATGACTGCTAGTACTAGGGCAATCACCCTTTTCTCTTCCTTATTTTTGGGCGATGTGGCATGTAACTGTCCAATTAAGGACGGTTAACTTGGTGATCCTTGGCCACGATCTCCCCCACGTTCTTAATCATCAAAGTAACTTCTTCTCCTCATTTCTTTTTTCCCATTATCTGAAGAACTGGTAGCAGCGTCTTCATCATTTGTAAGTATTCTTGCTCTTTCTTTGTTCTTTTATTGAGAACCTCCTTCTTTCTTTTTTCTTCGCTATGACCTCTTCTAAAATCTCTTTGGATGAATCCATTTGTTTTTTAAAAGAAGTTCTTCTGAGCCATGACCCTTCGAAGGTAACTTGTAGGAGGATGGATTCCGATCTCGTTCTCTCCCATGGGGGTCGAGAGGAAGTTTAAGGCAGGCTGCGGTGGCAGCATGCCGTCTATTAGATGAGAAAAATATCTGAGATGAGGGAACATGGATGAGTGAGAGGGATGAGAGGGTGGAGGTAGGCAGCGTTGGTGAGGAAAGTGATGTGGGGGAGGACAAAGGAGGGATCTCCCCCCATGAGGAGAGGGGGAGGTCCCCTTCATCTATGCATGAAGTCCTCTGTCTTTGAGGAAACCTGACATTGACCGCCTGATTTTGTTTATTCAGCTCGTTCTGAATTGTGATCCTTTATCCTGACTTTTGTTTTTGTGCAGCGAGCATCATGTTTGGAAGCTATTGCGTAGTTAAGCTGGTAGGGAGTCGTGGTGGGAACTCCTTCCTGTTCGCCTAGGGGGACTCCTCCTTCTAGCGAATCCAAAGGCAAACGGCCTGCCTCCCCTTCTGCAAGTATCGGTCGTGGGGTTCTTCGAAGAAAATCGTGAATGGGTCCTTCAGTACACCTTGTTTGAGTGCAGTTAAGTTGCATTTAGGGTCTCCCCCTCCTCCTACTTTGAAAGACGAAAAGGGGGTTCCCCTTTGATATTCTCGCGCACCCTCCAACTGTTTGCACACCCCTCAATCTTTGGAGTTAGAGAGGGAGAGCAACCTCGTTTTGGCTGGTGAACTTATGTGGGGGGGTGTGTCTTCCGGTGATAGGCAATTGCTGGCCCTTGGTCCCAAGAAGAGTTAGAAGGGATGACCTCCTCTTACCTCCTCAAGGTACTTTTCGAAATGATACTCTTCTTCTTCAATTGTGATATTTACGGTTTTTTCTTTATATGCAGGAGATTTCGATATGTGAGGAAATTTTTTCTCGTCATTTAGGGGCTTTTCCTGTCTCCCAGAGTGAATCCAATGGCGAAAGTTAGAGGACAAAATAGAACGCCTAAACACTGACGTTGCCAATTGAAGGAGGGGAAAAAAGATGTCGTCAACCGCCAATCAACAGCAGGAGAAGGATTTGAAGAAATTAAGGAAAGAGGTGGTTAGGCATGAGGGGACACTGAGGACAGCCAACATTATTCGGAGGGATATTGGGCAAATCGCTTGGACATATATAAGAAATCAACTGCGTACCAGAAGGAATTTGCTGAGGTTGTTAGTCCTTACTTTGAGCATGGCTTTGCTGCTTGCAAGGAACAATTTATGGCGAATAGATACACTGCTAATGGGGAGGAACCTTCTTTCCTCGATCTTGGTACTGCTATGGAGAATGCTCCCGAGCCTTTTGCTCCAGCTCCTGCAGGCGAGGACTTTTCCCCCGACTCAGGTTGTTCTCTTTCTATTTCTTTATTTACTTATGGATATTTTGAAAATTCTATTGATGTTAGGGGGGTGGTTTTGTAGAGGAGACTTTGGATCGTGTTTTGGGGGAAGTCGCTACTGACATGAAGAGGGGTCCCACTTCCGCAGCAACAATTGACTCTACAGCGGGGGACCTCCTAAAAAAAGGAGTTTAGGAGCCCAAGGAAGGACCCCCTTGGCTATTGATGAAGGACTTCCGGTAGTAACCGTGGCTATTCCTCCTCCGAGTGACATAACTAAAGAGAAAGAAGTCCCCATTTATGGGGATCATGAGGAAGAGATGTAATTTGACCGCTTCCCTTTAAACACAAATTTGCTCTTTCAATTCTGCTTTTCTTTTCCTCCATTGAGGATGGAGATAAGACGATTTCCTTTCTTGCTGTGGATGATGCTTTTTGCTTTTTCCCCGGCTATGTTTTAGGCTAGGGGTCGTAATATGATCGATCTTTCCTGGCTATATCATTTTCGTGTCGTGCTACTTAGTCAACAAGGTATCACAGTTTTGTCCAGGAAAACCTGGTATGGGTATGCCTCTTCTTTAGGGGGCATCCTTGTTCTTTTAGTTCCTGCACATTGCATTCTTAAAAGCAGGGTAAGTTTTTATATCATACATTGAGAGTTATGTGCGAGTAAGACACATGTATGCCACAGATGAGTGAAAGGCGTATGAACGCTTTTGGGTAGGGACTCGGAGTCCCTATCTGCTGATGGATGCCTGTGTAACTTTTTGACAGGGCTTATTCCTATGAGATTTTTTGCCTCGTCTTGTTGAAAATACGTAAAAATTGGAAATAATGTTGTAGCTTTATAGGGGATGTCCCCAACTTTAAGAGCAATCCTTTCAGAGGATTTCATAATGCATCCTTCGAGAAGATTTGAGTTTTAAGAGGGGGCGACCCTCTAGTAGTTAATTTAGGAGGTGTTCTTTAGGAGGACTCAGGGTGGTTAAAGAGCATCCTTCTCTATACATAATATTTTTTTTAGGCTGCGTACATTCCATAGGCGAGGTATGGGGCATCCTTCAAGATCTTCTAGTTCAAACGTCCCCCTGCCTATTATTCCCGAAACTTTTAAGGACCTTCCTAGGTAGGGTCCAGTCTTCCGACTGGTTTTAACGTGTCCACCCTTCGTAATACAAAGTCCCCAACCTAAAAACTTCTACTTTTTACTCTTTTATTGTAGGCATTGATCATGATATTTTTGTATCTCTGTGTGCGAATAAAGGCTTTTTCCTTAGTTGTTCGATGAAATCCAGGTTCTCTTTAAGGAGCTGGGTGTTATAATTTTTCGAAAAGTGCATAATTTTATGAGAAGGCACCCTAATTCGGCAGGATGATGGCTTCCGTCTCGTACACCAAAGTAAAAGGATTTTCCTCTGTAGATCCTTGGGGACCCATCTTGTACGCCCATAGGACACTGGTCAACTCTTCTGTCTAGTTTTCACCAACCTTTTCTAGTCTTCTTTGAATTCTTAGTACTAAAATACAGTTGGTGACTTCAACTTGTCCATTGGATTGGGGATGTGATACGGAAGCGAACCTTTGTTTTATGTGTAATCCCTCACACCATTCTTGTATTTTCGTCCTTGAAATTACCGACCGTTATCGAAAATTATCTCTCTGGGGAGGCCAAAGCGACATATGATATTTTTCCATATGAATTTTCATCATTTCTCCTTCTGTGATCGAAGCAAAAGGTTCTGTCTCCACCCATTTAGTAAAATAATCGATGGTGATTAGAGGAATTTTTCTAGCCAGGGGCTAGAGGGAAAGGACCTACTATGTCTATCCCCCATTGTGTGAAGGGACATGGTGATAACATAATGGTAAGTGGTTCTGCCAGTTGATGTATGAGGGAGGAATATTTCTGACATCGTTCACATTTGTTCACTAATTGTTTCGCATTTTACTTCATAGTTGGCCAGAAATACCCTGCCCTTAGAGCCTTATTAGCTAGTATCCAAGTTCCCCCATGAGCTCCACAACATCCACTATGTATTTCTTTGAGGATATGGAGTTCCTCTAGTTGAGACAAACATCGAAGTAGGGGGTGCATGTAAGATTCTTTGTAGAGAACTCCTCCTTGTAACAAGAAACAGGTGGCTCGTGTTTTAAGCCTGGCGACCTCCCATCTGTTGCCTGGGAGAGATCCTTCTTCCTCCATTTAAACACAGGTGTTCTCCAATCCTTGGCAGAGGAGATTTCTTGGATCGCTAAAGGAGCTCTTGGCTTGGGGAGTTATTGTATGGTAATATATCTCGTCTGGCAGTCTTCTAAAGAACTGGCAAGTTTGGAGAAGCAGTTGGTTTTGATATTTTCTTTGCTGGGGAATTTGTGCGAGTTGAAAACTTTCAAAGCTCGTTTTGAGCTCGGCTATTTGCTGCAGATATTGTATCATGCTTTCCTCTTTAGCTTTATATATGCCTTCTACTTCTTTGACTACTAATTGGGAGTCCGAGTAGGCTACCAGGTGCCTGGCTCCTAATTCATGAGCCATTTTCATGCCTATCAACAAGGCTTCATATTTTGCTTCATTATTGGAGGCTTTAAAACCAAATTTAACGGCGAACTCCAAATCTTCTCCATTAGGAGAGGTGATAACTACCCCTGCACCGCTGCCTTGGATTGTAGACGATTCATCCATGTGGAGTAACCACTTTTCAATCTTGGGGTGTCCCCCAAAGATATTCTTGCTATCTTGGAAACGAAATCCGCTAAGGCTTGAGCTTTTATCATTGTTCGTGGTAGGTATGAGATGTCGTATTCGCTTAATTCCACGGCCTATTTCACCAAACTTCAGGAAGTATCTGGTTTTCCCAATGTTTGCTTCAATGGTAGATTTGTATTGACTCTGACAGGATGTGAGAAAGTAGGGGCGCAGCCTTCTAGCTGTGACCACTAATGCGAGGGCTATTTTTTTTATGGGGGCATACCGGCCCTTTGCTCCATTAAGCACTTTGCTGACATAATAAATCGGCATTTGTTTTCCTTCTTCTTCACGGACGAGGACAGAGCCAATAGCCTTAGGAGTGACTGAAAGGTACAGGTAGAGGGTATACCCCTGGGCAGGCTTGACCAGTAAGGGGAGCCCTGCAAGATACTTCTTGAGTTCTTCAAAGGCTTGCTGATAGGAGGCATCCCATTCGAAGTTTTTTGTTTTCCTTAGTACCTTGAAGAAAGGTAGGGTTTTCTCTGCGGTTTTAGAAATAAAACGACTCCACGTAGTGATTCTTCCCATTAATCGTTAAACGTCATTAATATTGGCTGGTGCTTTCATGTATAAGATGGCTTTTATTTTGAGAAGATTGGCTTCGATCCCCCTTTGAGTAACTATGAAGCCGAGGAAGCGGCCTCCCCGTACTCCAAACGCACATTTTTCAGGTTTGATCTTTAATCTGTATTTTCTCAAAGCAGCAAGTGTCTCCTCCAAGTCTAAAATTTGATTCCTAGTCTCTTTGCTTTTGACCAACATATCGTCTACATAGACTTCGACATTTCTATTGGAATGGGTGATCAAAAGCAAATTAGATTGGTTGTTTTTCATTCGACAATCTTTTTGAAATATTATTAGATTGATGAATACGGTAAGAATTTATCAAGATAGCAATATTTTTGTTGAGTTACCACTGATATTGAACGAGGTTTCAATGTCACAACAAAATTCCTACGGATCGAAAGTTTAACCCGTGGAGTTGGGCCGCGCATAAGTTTGGCAGCTATGAAACCAACTCCTAAGGGTCGGTCTGGAATGTTCCAAGCCGAGGACCTCGAGATTGGGCATCGAGGGTCCTATGGCGACTTGCACTAAGTACTGCAGCCGTGTTTCATCGGCAGGAGACATAAGTCGTCCATGCAGTTTTAGTGGGTTGGTTGGCCAGGTAGTCAGCTGACTGAAGTGACTCGTGGGAATCGTCATGTGGAAGCCTCTTAAGGCTTGGTCGGTATGACTGCGATTCCCGGTTCCGATAGTACGAGATTAGTCCTCTGACTTGAGGAATCATGGCAATCACGTGCATATGAAGACTGTATCTTGGATATGGCGAGCGGTGGCTGTGTCATGAGGCATGGTCATCATAAGCCTTATCTAGTGAGTGCAGAGTATGTAGCGAGGACAGTGGATTCCAAGAGAGGATATGTCCTCTATCATTATATGACAAAGAGTTCTCCCATGCACCTTGAGATGGTTTAGACTCTAAAAGTCTTTGGCCAAAGCGATTCATCGATCAGGAATATATTTCCTAGATCGGATCAGTAGAGTAAACACATCTCGAGTGTTAAGCATAGTTGCCTAGTCATGGATGGGAACCGACACCCAATTCCATGCTCTAGACTAAGGCCATGAGACGGTTGACAATGGGACCGTACTTGTATGGATCCGGAGCCTACATGTTCACGCCAATATTTACCTAGTCTCTAGTGCCATGGACTGTTGCTAGACGGCCACCCATGGTAATGGAAAATTCCCGGTTATGGGATAATAAAAAATAATTAATTAAATTAGATTTATTTAATTGTGTTGGTCACACATATCCAAGTCTAGTTGAGGGTGAACCTAAAGAACCACACCCTATCACTAGTGGGATATAATTAATTTGGAATTAATTCTAGAATAGTCGGATTAATTTAATTAGATTAAATTAATCTTTGGAGAGAATAAATAATTGGATCATTTGTTTAGACCAATCCATTGGATGGATGACTTGAAATTTAATTAATTGATTAATTAGAATTTCAAGTTAGCTAGTACAATTAATTGGATTAATTTTATTGGGCTTGGTCCAATTTATAAATTGGATTTATAAATTGAAAGAGAGAGCATGGGCTTGGATCTTTTAATTAGATTAAAAGATAAGGAGTTTAATGTTGGGCTTATGATTAAATTAGATTTAATATAAGTCCATAAGAAGTGGGCTTAATTCTATCGAGCCCGCTTCATTAAATACAAGCCCAAGGCCTTGGTTGGACCTTTGCTAAGTCAAGGAGGACAATTTTGGAAGGGTTTTTAGCTGATTTAGATGGAAAAACTAGTGCTTAAGGGTGGCTAGAGTTAGGATGGTTGTTTTGGAGCCTAACTAGGTTACGACTCCTAGTATGTGTATGACTAGGTCATATATATATCTTCATTAAACCCTAGCCACACACACAACACATACTAGCCTCTCAAAACCTCACAAATTCGTGCCTCTCTCTCTCTCCCATGTTCTTCATATCAGTTTTTCATTTGGTCTTAGAGATTAAAGGAAAAACGAAAGAGAGATCAAAACACGTTAATTCATAGCGATTGTTTTGATCTCCATCTCTTCTGTGGAGATTTGGTAGCACGAAATCTCCACATCCTTTAGTGATGGTGTCATTCTTGGGAGGATCTCAAGATCGAGGTCTCATCGTGGACGGATCAGGAAACAAAAACGGAGAGGAGACAATGCTTGTAGCCGTATGAGAAAAACGACAAAGGTAAAACCCCATTTATAGCTTTCACTCCTTGTTTTTTCTCGCGATTTCTTGGCCTATGTTTTTATATTTAATACACCGAATGCCCGGGAAAGATCAAGGGTACACCCCTTGATCAGAATTAATTTCATTAATTATCGCTTGTTTTACCAGTTTTTTGATTTTTCGCGCTTCCGCCGCGCTTCCCGGACCGATCTGCTTCCTTCAAGTGGTATCAGAGCCCAGTTCGGTGTATAAGCCTAGAATCTAATGTGTATTACATGTTTCAGCATGTTTACATATTTTTAATCGGCTTTGGAAGCATGTTTTTTGGATTTTAATTGCGTATTTAGATCTAGGTTCATGTGTTTAATTTTGCTTTTAATTTTGGGCATAAGAAATTTATTGAAATTTGGAACTTCTAAAAATTGATTATTTTCTTATTGTTTCAGAAAATTGAAGGGAAAAGTTTCAAAAAATCGAGAAAAAAAAAACGAGCAGCGGCCGACGTTGCCGACCGTCTGGCAGGCGCAAGCGCTATGCGCGGATGGGCGCCTGCGGGCACAGGGCCATGCGCGCTGTGCGGAAGGGATGGGGTGTGTGTGCGCGCCTGCTGCAGGCCGCCCAAGGGATGGGCTGTGCGCGCCTGCTGCCGACCGGCTGGGCCGGCCGGCCGTCTGACCCGATTTTTCTGATTTTTTCAGAATTTTTCATTTTTGATTTTTTCTGTTTTTTTTGCATATTTTTCTGAAACAGTTAATATGATGAATTTAATTTTTGATTGAGATTTGGTATTTCTCAAGATTAAATTACTAAAATTAATTTGAATGGGTTTTCAAACAAGAATTAATTTTTGCATGGGTTGCACTTATGTCCATTATTGAGTTGCATTATTTTACATATAAATTTATGAGATTTGATGTGTAATTAATTTATGATATTGGATGTCATTAATTATAATGCATAGTTTGCATTATATTTTGTGTGCATGTTTATTTTGGAATAAATGTGCTATTTTGTTAATTGGATTAACATGGACGATCACGAAGCCCATTGGACGCAGTGTATGGTTTATTTTCTATTGGGTTGGGGCCAGCGTGCCTCTTATTTCTCCATCTATTCGGTTTTAGCCTATTATGTTTAAGACTTGCTTTCTCCCTATTAATGTACTCCCCCAACTGATGATTGGGGTTTATTTTTAAGTTGTAATGAGAGTAGAATAGGTGGAGAGGATTTTATTTTATTTTTTATAATTGTAAAGAGCAAGCCGAGACGATGGAGGCCCATGGAGGAGGCCATGGGTTGGCCCACGGAGATCTATGGATAAGAGGCTCGACGTATGGAACCCACAAAGGAGATGAAGAAATAAAGAGAGATTATAAGGCCCATAATGTGTTAATGGGTTGAATATCTTGTAATAATGTAGGCCTACCTTTAGACTGACCATAGATCCACTGCGGGCTCAGTGGGTCGCATAAGTTTTTAGGCTTGTGATCATCCAACAGGGGCATGCTAGGCTTTTATTTTGCATGCGATGCGTTTTATTTAAATGCATTATATATATTAGACATATTTTCATGCAAGATTTTAATATGTGATGAGGTCTCAGTCAAGTATTAAAATGAACTCTCACTTGGTTAGACCAAGTTAATAATATTAGACCCTTAAAAATAGAAATAAACACAATGGCTTGTTATTCCATCCATTCCATCCATAGCAATGTAGTAAAGAAGCCAATTTTACCCATACGTGGTCCCACGAATCATGGCACGTGTGGATTGAAATGAAGCTGCACCGTTACTGTGAGCAAAGTGAATACACACCTATTTCCCTGTCTCATGAGTCGTGGGGTACGATAGTGTGTGCTATGATTCGGTTGATGGATTAGGACTAATGCCAAGTGATGTAATTTCCATGCCTTCCATCCATAGTAATGTAGTGAGGAAGCTGATTTTAGCCACACGTGGTCTCACGAGTCGTGGCAAGTTTGGACTGAAATAAAGTTGCACTATTATTGTGAACGAAAAGACTACGCTTCTATTTTCCTGTCTCACGAGTCGTGGGGGGCGATAGTTTGCAGTATGATTCAGTTGATGGGTCGGTCTAACACCAAGTAATATGATTTTATTGGAATCCTCGGAATCACGCGAAAAGGTGAGGCAAATATCTTAGGGATCTCGTAGGACAAGAATGGTATTGGATACCTCCCACAAGGCTATTTCCATGTGAATCATAAAAGCGGGGCACGGAGAATTTCGCTTGAGGACCTCAAGCCCACTAGGAAGATGTTTTCCCGAAACCCCATTTGAGAGGCTTTCGCAGAAATAGTGGGAGGGTTAATGACTGAAGTTCAAGTCCTTAACTTGAACCTAATATTATAATAATCTGCTTATTTTTCGTTTATTGTTTATTTCTAAGAATCCACTTAACTATACTTCAGGCTAATATTTAATGGAACAAACTTTTTGGATTCACCGAGAAATCTGAGGATGGTCCTCGATTTCAAGAACCAGACTTACGTTCTGGATAAGTCTCTACTTCGGACTTTGCTGGATGGGTTCCTGCCCAGAAAACATTTGACGTTCGAAAAGTTTATTCAGTGGCATGAGAACAACCGAAAGTACACAAGTATCATACTGGGCTCGATGAGTAACGAGATCCAGAAACAGTACGAAAGGTATGAGGACGTCTTGTCGATAATGCACCACATGAAGAGAACTTTATGCGGCATCGGAATGGCATATTAGATATGCCGTGACGAAGGCATTCTTCGGGATGATAATGATTAAGGGATCATCCGTACGTGAGCATGGAGTGATGATGTTTTTCCTAGTGGAGAATCTCAAAGACCTCCAGGCTGATTTCAAGGAGGAAGAAACGTACGTTGACTTGATTCTATAATCACTATCTCTCTCCTTTGATCAATTTACTATCAGCTATAACATGAATGGGCTTGAGGAAAACCTTCATAAGTTGATTAATATGTTGGTCAAGTACGAGGCAACGATTGTAAAAATTTGCTCCAACGGTATAAGTGGGAGAGGCTTCAACCTCTGAAGCGAAGGGCAAGGTTTCCGGACGCGAGAAGAGGAAGAAGGGAGAGATGTTTTCTAATACTACAAGCACTTCAAGTGTTCCTGTTACACCGCTAGGCAGGCGTAAATAGGGGTGTTCAACAAATTGTCGGACCGCCCAACCAACGGCCCAACCCAAACCGCACCGCAATTAGCAGGCTAAAGGTGGGTTGGGTTGGTCTTGTGCTAGTTAAGAAAAGACCGCATTTTAGCAATCGTGTTTGGTTTTATGTTTACGTAGACCGCATTGACAGCGTTCGACCGCGATGATGATAATAGTAGTAGTAGTAATAATAAGAAGAAGAAAAAGAAGAAGAAGATGAAGGTGAGCACTAATAATATACTAGAATTCTTCATATATTTATACAAAAGTTTTGATTATGCATAAACATTCAAGTTGGTATTGTATAATATATATGTATAAATATGTAGATGAGATCAATTAATTCATTAATTCTTGGTTATTGACAATCTTCTATATTTTTTATGCCGTTGATAAAGGCAAGAACTTGAAATAGATGATATCATGATTTTGTTATAATTTGTTTTCATTACCATCTTATTTTATTTTAAATAATTTTTATTTAATTTATATATTATTATGATAAGTTTTTATATAATTAATTCGAAATAATAAATTTTTCACAATCTTATTCATAAAAAATGGTAATTTTTTTAATAATATTTGTATTCTTTTAAAATAAACATATAACTATGTATAAGTGCTTATTTTTTACACATTGTAATTGATATATCATATTTCATGATTAACACTACAGAAAAATATATTTATTTTGACAAAATAATTGAAACAAAAATATAAGTTGTTCTAAAATACTAATATAATTGTATAGGTGATTGTTATATACTAAAGACAGCAAAACCTCCCCAACCCAATTAGACTGCAAAGTGCGATTTTGATGATCATTGGGTTGGGCTTGGGTAGAGCTTTCTAACGACCGCAATTATTGGGTTGGGCCAAAAAATTACCTAAACTGCCCCAACCCGCACCACGTACACTCCTAGGCGTAAAGGAAAGAGGAAGAGGGTTCGTCAGTCAAGGATTTCGAATGATGTTTGCATTTATTGCCGAGAGAAGGGCCATTGGAAGAGGGAGTATCCTAAGCTCTTCTCCAATGAAGGTACAATTCTTTAATTGAGTATTAACATAATCACCATTCTACTCTTGGTATTGGATACCAACGAATTCATAATTTGCAAATGGTTTGCAGATGATGATGAGGAGTAGAAAAGCTGAAACAAAAGGTCCTAAGGCTTAGCGATAGCGGGGCTGTTGCTATAAAAGACTAGGGGCTTAGTTAGACTTAATGGTGATCATGTTAGGATAGTATCTATGTAACCTAGCATGATCGAAATAATGTTTTCAATTATTGTTGGACAATTTTGATTACATATTTTGATCAATAAAGTCTTTTATTTGACATTAAATGGATTCATGTCTGCTGGGTGAAACTTATACTATTTCATAATTGGATTATGAATACTCAAATAAAGAATAAAATGATAATCAAAGAACCCAAGCTTACAGTCCTGGTAGTCAATCTATTCTACTTGAGGAAGAGAGAGATTGATGGATTCAAAGAGCACTAGAAATAGGCGATTTGGATCTATTAATTTTCAAAACCGTACTGAGAAGGAGAAAGACCGCAAAAGCTCTTTTGTGGGACAAAATGAGTTTACCAGTTACCTGTTGGATTGGATCCAGTGTGATATCTGAGAGTTACTAAAATACACAAGATCGGTGTGAGGGTTCACCAGTCTAATTTTATTTGATGAGGTTCAAAGAATTAGACTCGGAGTGGTGAACCAACATAATCAACTTTCAATTGAATCGAGAGGGTGTGAATTTGGTGAGAGTTCTTTATGAGAATGTGATTCTCACTCGGTGAAGTTCTTCCTGAAAGGACCATGGTTGACCGGTCTCTGATAAGGAAGAAATCGAACTAAGTTGAACTTTGTTTGATTGGTGTTTCACTGAAACAGATTGGCCCTTATTGTATGATGAAACTCTCATTCCAAAAGTACTTGAGTTAATAGGATGGTCCTATACACGTCAAGGAAATAGTGGGAGTAAGTTTTCATATAACTTCTCAAATGCATCATTCGTAATCAACTACATCTCTAACTGACCATATTCCAGTCCTCATTTGTCCATGGGAATTAGATTTTAATCCAAAAGGACATAAGGAGGAGCGATGCTGGAAATCATTTGGAATCAATGGCTTGGAGCTTAAGGATTCACTAAGAAGTTCAAACTAGGTTTGAAACTTCGTAAAACTGGAATATTCATTTTTATCTAAAGATCATACTAGGTATGATTTGATAAAATTAGCCCAACGTCAGTGGGAGTTGGTGTGAGTTCCAATGTGTTTAGTGTATAAATATCTTTCCCATTTAGAATGAAGTTAAGGTGTTTGAGAAAACTAAGACACATATAAAGTTGTTCACAAAAATTCTCCATAAAAGGAATTAGATTCCTACATTAGGGTCGAGCTATTCAAAACTCAGTCATGGTTGACTGATGAGAAAGCTCAGATATCTTGGACATTCCTTACGTCTGAGCCGAAGACAGCACGAAAGTGTTGGTTTGGTGTGTTGGACCTGATATTGTGTATGCTTAGGGAATGACACAACGTATATTGGAAATACATTAATTGATAATAGACAGTGGTCAAGAACAATCTTTAATACCTGAATAAGGATTAAAGAAGCGTATCTGATACACGATATGTGAAGAGTTAATTCTGGAAGGCTAAAGCGATACTAGCTTCCAGACTCATGTGAATAATGGTTAATCCTCAAAGTATAATCA
>JACGWL010000594.1:0-32794 GCA_034509725.1 Sesamum angolense
ATTCAAATTGTAACGCAATTGAACCGAGATTTTAATAAATAAAAAAATCCGGTGCAATATTGAAAACAACAATTAGTAAAGGCTATCATAATTATGTTTTGCCTTCGAATTTTGAAATAAAGCAATTAGAGAAAATAAAAAATAGGCCTTCTCTATTTTTTTTTTTTTAGTTTTTGGTTTATAGTACTCTTAACATTCTCTCTCTCTCTCTCTCTCTCTCTCTCTCTCTCTGAACATATTTGTGAACAATAATGAGTCGTGGATAAGATATGTATATTTCTGAACAATAATGAGTCATGTGAAGGCAATGGATCGGCCCGGGAAGCGCGGCGGAAGCGCAAAATTTGCAAAATTCAATAATTGAAGAAAATAAATATCTGATCAAGGGGTGTACCCTTGATCTTTTCCCGGGCGTTCGGTGTAATATATAAATAATACGCAGGCCATGAATCATAGAAAAACAAGAGTAGAACAACAGAAATGCAAAACAGAACATTACCGTTGTTCTTTCGTAACTCGGCTTCAAGCGTTGATTCCGTTTGTCTCCTTGATCCTAGATCTCGATCTGGAGATCCTCCAAAGATTAACACACCACCACTAAGAGGATATGGTGATTTCGTGCTAGCAAAAACACCACAAAAGTGCAAGAACCAAAAACGATATTGATTAACGTTTGGTTCTTGAATTCTCTTTTGATCTCTAAGATCTTGAGAGAGTTTTTGGAGAGGGAGAGAGTAGAATTTCGTGGGTTGAAGTGTAGCTGCTGCTAGGGTTAGGGTTAGAGTGTTTTTGGAGCTATTTATATGACCTAGTCATAGTATATATAGCAAGGAGTCATGACCTAGCATGACTCCTACACCTAAAAACCACCTCTAAGCCAACTTATGACCAAGTTTGGTGCACCCTAGGCACCAAACTCGGCCATACACACCCCAAGGAGGGGTTTGGCTCCTCCTTAAGCTAGCCATGGTCCAACCAAGGCTTTGGGCTTGTATTTTAATGGACTGGGTTTGATTAAATAAATTTAAACCAAGCCCATGTCAAATGGACTTTTTATTAAACCTAGTTTAATTTATAAGTCCAACATTAAAATCCCTTAATCCAATTAAGAGATCCAAGCTCCTTTTAACTCTCCATTAATTTATGAATCTAATTCATAAATTGGACCAAGCCCAATAAAATTAATCCAACTAATTTTAATGGCCAATTAAGAATTTCAACTAATCCAATTAATTGAATTTCAAGTTATCCATTCAATGGATTGGTCTAAATAAATGATCCAATCATTTATCCTCTCCAATAATTAATTTAATCCAATTAAATTAATCCGACTCTTCTGGAGTTAATTCTAAATTAACTTCATCCCACTATAGTGGTAGGGTGTGACTCTTTAGGTTCACCTTGAGCTAGACTTGGGCGTGTTCCCAACACAATTAATTAAATCTAATTTAATTAATTATTTCTGATTATCCCACAAGCAGAAATAACCCGTTACCATGGGTGGCTGTCTAGCAACAGTCCATGGCACTATAGACTAAGTGAATATGGATGAACGTTTAGGCAACTAAATTCGTATGGATAAGGTCCTTCCATCAACCGTCTCCCGGCCTTAGTCTAGGGCATGGAATTTGAGCGTCGGTTCCCATCCTGGACTAGGCATCTATACTTAATAACTCGAGACTACCAGTTTGCCCTACTGAATTATCAAGTGGAAACCTATCTCACTTATTCAGTCACTGTGGCCACAGATTTTCAGGGAAACGTGTCTTAGAGCGTATGGGAGATCCTACTATCACGATATTGACAGGGGATGGATTCCTTCTTGGAACACACCGTCCTCACTACACATTCTGATTGCACTAGATAAAGCTTATAACATATGTATCTTTCGAAACATACATTGTTTGCCAGGTCTAAGCTACAGCCATCATGTGCATGTGACTGCCATGGTTCCTCAAGTACGAGGACTAATCTCGTACTATCAGAGTCGAGAATCCCAGTCATACCGACCAAGCCTTAGGAGGCTTCCATATGACGATTCCCGCGAGTCAATTTAGTCAGTCGACTACTTTGCCAACTAACCCACTAAAACTGCATGGACGACCTACGTCTCCTGCCAACGAAACATGGCTGCAGTACTTAGTGCAAGTCTCTATAGGACACTCGATGCCCTGTCTCGAGGTCCTTGACTTGGAACGTTCCAGACCATTCCACAGAGGTTGGTTTCATGGCCGCCATCCAATGCGCAACCCAACCCCTTGGATTTGCTTATTTGGTCTGTGGGCTTTGTCGTGCAGTTAAATATTAACATAATAAGTAAACACAACAAAGAATCAAGCCATAGTATAAATAATACATTTATTCAAAGACATAAATATTATATTACATCAAAATTGTCAGAAAAGTTTACAAAAGCCCAATCCGATTGGCTTTCTGATCGCCTATTCTAACATCATGGATAAGAGCTACACGTCCATCCAAACTATAAGGTCTCTACTCTGGGAATTTGTTAAAGGCCAAGTACTCATGCAAATTTAGGTTAAAAAGCTAAGTGTCAATTTAAAACGATCAAAGAAGTTGTTAAAGATGCGATAAAAATGACAAATTTGATGATATCATGAATCACTATAATACTTTATTATGTAACTAGTGTTAAATAGATATCTTATTTTTTTGTAACTTGCCTTAAATTACCTCTTCATATGTTTAGCATTAAAAATTCAACAAACCCAAAGAGCTACTCTATAATCAACAAACACATAAATGCATGCACACAAACTAAGTGTAATGGGAAGCAATCAATAAGCAAAGAGGAGGGAACTAACTACCGAGACTCATTTGAACCTCCGAACCTTTATCCCAAACAAGCTTTTCAAGCTATCAAAGCTCGAGGGGGTCTTGCTTCTTTGTTATCCACAACCTAGAAGTGAAGTATCATATTTATTTGCAGCTAGTTTGAATTACCTTTTTTTAGGTCTACCGTGTAGAATTCAACAAATCAAAAGAACTACTCTATAATCAACACACACACACACGTATACAAAACTAGAACTAAAGGGAATATATTGCCTGTCAAACCAAATCAAGGGAATGAACACTTTATACGTGCATATAGTTGTTATGTTGTCAATTCAAACTTGGTTTGTAAATACAAAAAGTAAGTATCGTGCCACGTCAGTACGATAGGTTTATGTGGCATCGTCATTATTGTTTCTATGAAAATATCTTATATAAGTTAGTGTAGATATCGCTACATAAAATTGTGAGAATTACTTTCATTATATTCACTCTTTATATATTTAAATTTCTTTCAACTCCGCTTGGTGATCGCTCATGGCTAATATAGGTAGGTCCAGAGCTAGCTAGTGTTCAGAAGTCACTTAAGAGATTGAATATGGGTCCTATTAGAATAGGCTGTAGCCGCAAAGAGATAGAGATTCGCATTCGGGAAGGGAGCCCTCCGGAGAAGAATTCAGATAATGGATTGGAATTTCGGGTGAGTTCTGCAAGAATGATGAAATTTTCAGGCATCTCACAGTCACCTCTAATTTATTAATTACTTGCTCACCTTCTTGTGTTTGTGTCCTCCAATCTCTATTATTTGTGTCTCGGTCTCTTGCATACATATGTACATACTCAAAATAAGTGTTTGTGCACACAAGGATCATCCCAAACCCTCACTGTTAGGCCCGAACGAATCCTCCATCGAAACTCTCCTCGCACTACTGATTGGGCTACCTGAATACTTCTCCATGTGTACGACGGATTCCGTCCACTCTTAGCCATAAGAACCTAACCATTAGGGAAATATCTAACTCGAAGTACACTGCTAAGTAGACTACTTGGATGCGAAAGGATCCTCCACATCTGTTTGGATAGCATCCCCAAATTAAAAGCTTGGAGATCCCGGAATCCCAAACCACCCTGAGCTTTCAGTGTACAGAGTTTCTTCCAACTAATCCAATGGGTTTTTCGAGACTAGCCATTGTGCCACAAAAAATTAGCTACTGTGGACTGGGTATCCTTAATAAGAGATATAAGTAGACAAAAACAGCCCATCGCATAAGTTCGAGTAGCTTGGGCTACCGTTTTAATAAGAATTTATTTGCCCACCTGAGACAGATTTTATTCGCTAAACCCATTGATTTGATTCCAAATCCTATCACAAATGGATTGAAACACAGAACGATGGGATTTCCAACCAGTGATGGAAAGCTTAAGGCAGATCATATCTGCCTTCCACCCAAATCTGCAATGCACCCTGGATCATATCTCGAAGAGAGACTGCTATTTTATTGCTAAAGACCACTAAGGATTTTAAACTTGATTCCCTGACCAGTCTCCCGGCCAAACGCTTCTAGCACATGAAAAATTCACAAAGAGGCATAACCCGTGGCCAGGCAGAAAATGAGGGTATCCTCTACAAAAAGAGGATGTGAAACTCAGGGTGCCTAGCGACACACCACCACTCCTTGCAATCTCCCACTCGATTCCTCCTTCTGCAATAGAGAACTGAACGTCTCTATGCAAAAGGGTGTTTCCTTTGAAATTTCTTGGCATTCTGTGTTTGTCGAAAGCATAAAAACAAACATATAAGCATGGTAGACATGTGGCTAGAGGATGAAACAAGAAGGACATAAATTTAACATGAAACTTTACCTTTTGGTTTCTTGAAATAAGCAATAATGTTCGTTGTTCCCTGTATGTTCCCCCATTCTGTTCACTTGAGAATTCAACCTCTAAGTTGTCCACACCACAAAAAGAAATATATGGTTCTTTTTCTATTGCTAGATAGAACAAAGAATAAGAAGAAAAACAACTTCAAACAAATACTATTGTTTAGTGCTTTTGGATATTTTTTAGAGATAAAAGCAAGCAAATTTCGTGGGTTGTGAGTGTGGTTTTGTATATAACGTACAATTGAACTCAAAATTCAATAACTACCAAGTTTGCCTCCAAGGCAACCTATACACACACATGCATATGACCTTCAACCATGATGAAATAACAACTCCATAATGTTGATCATGCTGAGGAGATTCAACTCCTTCTTAACTTGCTCCAACCTCCCTCAAATGGGATTGGGCTTCTAGTATGCACCGGGCTTGACTCAAATGGGATTAAGCTAAACCTAATAAACTACTCAGTTAATTTAAAGGTGTTAAGCCCCAACTTAATTAATCCAATTAATTAATTCTTGAGCCATCCATCAAATGGATTTTTCAACAAATGACCCAATCATTTATATATATTCTCCTTGAATTAATTTAATCCTATTAAATTAATTCATTTCTTCTATAATTAATTTCAAATTAATTCCACCAATTCCATAGTGATTTGTGTGTGACTCTTTAGGTTTACCCTCAGCTAGACTTGGGCTTGTGTCCAACATAATAATTAATTAAATCTAATTTAATTAATTATTTCTAATTAATCATTAATCGAAAATTCCTGTCACCATGGGTAGCCCGTCTATCAACGATCCATGGCAGTAGAGACTAGGTGAATGTTAGCGTAAACATATAGGCTCCCGAGTACCATAGGGTACGGTCATTTCATCTTCCGTCTTTCGATCTAAGTCTAAGGGATGGAATTGAGCGTCGATTCTCATCCTAGATTAGACAGTATGCTCAATAACTCGAGATGCATTTGCTTTATTGGTTGAAGTAGGAAACCATTCCCTACTCAACCAATCGTTGTGGCCACAGACTCTAAGAGCTCGAACCATCTTAGAGCCCTAGGATACTCAACTGTCATATACTGACAAGTGATGGATTCTATCTTGGAATCCACCATCCTCATTACATATTCCGATTGCATGAAGAAGACTTATAGTGACCACATCCAAGATACGATCAACTTTCACCAAATCCAAGATACAACCATCATATGCATGTAACTACCATGGTTCCTCCAGTCCGAGGACTAATCCTATACTATCGGAGCCAAGAAGTTCCAGTGATACTGATCAAGTCTCCAAGGCTTCCATATGATGACTTTCCGTGAGTCAGTTCAGTCGGCTTGACAACCTTGTCAACCACCCACTAAAATTGCATAGACGTCCAACGTCTGTCGCTAATGAAATACGACACTCATCCAATGAATGCAAAAATTAATGCAAGTCTCAAAAGGACTCTCGATGCCCAGTCTCAAGGTCCTCGACTTGGAACATTTCAAACCCAACCCTCATAAGTTGGTTTTATTGCCGCCAACCAATGCGCAGTCCAGCTATATAGGTTATGCCACTTGGTTTGTGGGCTTTGTTGGGATGTTAAGCATATAAATATAATTAGTGAGCACAATAAATACAATTTTCAAATAATGAATACTCACTTTATTCATAAACAATATTACAATTACACCAAAATTATCACAACAGATTACATAAAGACCAATTCAATTGGCTTTCTGATCACCTATTTTAACAGGCCTTGCTTCTTTGTTATCCACAACGTAGAAGTTAAGTATCATATTTATTTGAAGCTAGTTTTTTGAATTACCTTTTGAGAGGTCTACAATGTAGAATTCAAAAAATCAAAACAACTACTCTATAGTCGGCACACACACACACATAGAAAAGTAGAAATAAAGGGAATGTATGGCCTATCAAACCAAATTAAGGGAAATGAACACTTTATTGTGCATATAGTTGTTATGTTATCAATTCAAACTTGGATATTCTTATTCTATTAATCATTTAAATTCGCATGGTTCTGTAAATAAAAAATAGTGAGTATCGTGCCACATCAATACAATAGGTTGATGTGGCATCGTCTTTATTGTTTCTATGAAAATATCTTATATAAGTTAGTGTAGATATCGCAACATAAAATTGTGAGAATTGTCTTCGTTATATTCACTCTTTATATATTTATATACACACTCACACACGCAGACTCACATACATAATTAATTACCTACAACTCAAATTAATGAATCGTTATAGATCTTTAATCAATGATATAACTCCATTCAACTTTCAATTGTACTTTATAGTTATGTATAAGACATATGTTAATTTTCACCTTATAGATGGAACCAATAGTTGAAAGACATTACTTCTATGGTTGTTGGAGAGTTTATGGTATGCTCTTTTCGAAACCACTTAATTTTAATTTGTCAGCACCACCCTAGCCACCCTCTTCACCACCACCATCATAACAAGTACCTCCAAGAATGCAACAGACATGGCAAATCTTTCTTTCGAAAAACAAGAAAGAAAAATAGAAGAAAAATAAAGAAAGAAAGATCTGTCACGCCTGTTTCGCTTGAAGGTACCTGTTACGGTGGTGGTGGTGGTGTTGGTAGCGGCAGTGGCGAAGGTTGTGCCAGCACATTAAAATTAACTGGCTCTGAAAAGAGCACACCGTTAATCCTCCAACACCTATAGAAGTAGTCTTTTCAAGTATTGATTGCATCTACAAGGTGAAACTCGACATACAAAACTTTAGAATCAAATTGATGGTTGAATGTAGTTGAATCATTGAATAAGATCTACACTTCTTCCATTATTTTAGTTGTGTGCCAATGTTTCTTGTGCACATAAAGTATCGTGTGAAGTATGTGTCTGTGAGAGAAACTGAATAACAGAGTGTGAAGACAAATGGGAGAGCGTGGCAAACAATCGGTACGTATTTATATTTGTGCGTGCGTGCGCGTGTTGTGTGTAAATTAATACATAAATCGTAAATGTAATGTAAACTATTCTCTAACGATTTCTATACTCGCCTATATAAGATATTTTCATAACAAATAGTCAGAATAATGCCATGTCAACAGATTCTATTGACGTGGCATGATCCTCACCGTTTGTTGTTAGAGACCAAGTGTAGGCAAATAAAAAAATAATTCATTACAGATCCTTGAATAAATAGCTTAAATGCAATTACTAATTTAGAAAAAAATTTAAAGTCAAAATAAATGCCAATAACAACGAGAGATAAACACAATTTTAATAGGAGATATGAAGATATTTATGACATCGACATAAATTCGGGTTACGGTCAACTATACGTGTAGTTGCCAAATTTTTTTAAAAAAACAAACTTTAATTTTATTTTATTAAATTTCTTAAATATATGAGAATTGATTTTAATTACTTGAAAATTAAAAAATTAAAAGAATGGTTGTTTAAATTTAATATGTTTATAGTAAACAATAATTTATTTGAATTGTAATATATTATTTTATGTATTTTGATGTTATTTTTTTTAATTTCAATCATAATTTATATAAAAGATTACACTTTCTGGGTATTTGATTTTTTAATAGATATATTTAAGAAAAAAATTATTCATTTTTTAAGAGGGATGATGTTTCAATATTACATTTACACCACCTCCAAAAATGAAGGGAGCAAATCGGCCTGGAAATAGCGGCAGAAGTGCGAAAAATCAAAAAATCAAATAAATAAATCCAGATCAAGGGGTATACCGTTGATTTTTTTCGGGCATTCGGTTTAAAATAAAAAAACATAGGCCAAGAATAGCACAAAAAAAAAAAAAAAACACAAGAAGTGAAAAAGGTAAATAAAAATTTACCTTCTTCGTTTTTTCTCGTGCGGCTACAAGCGTTGACTCCTCTCCTTCTCGAATCCGTTCACTTAGAGGGTTCAAGTGTACAACCACTCTAAAACTTGTCCACACCACTCCGTGGAAGATGGATCTAACCCTTTTATTAGAAAGAATTAGATCCGATGGAAGAAAATGAATTCGAAATAAACCATTAATTAGTATATCCGAATTTCTCCCATTCTCAATTTGAATCCAATTCAAGAAGAACATAAATAATGGAGAAGAAAGAATTTCATATTTTCAACTTGAAAATCAGTGGTCATCATGTGCATTGAGAGAGAGAGAGACAGAGAGAGAGAGAGATTTTGTGGACAGATCACAATTATTTTACAAACTTGCAAAAGTCGTGTGAATTTTTTATGAGAGGGATAAGTTGTAATTGGAATCCATTAATTCCAATCTTCCGCAACTAACTTCCTCTTTCCTCAAATATATTCTCTCTCTAATGTGGCTAGGGCTCTACTACATTTGGACTGGGTTTGTTTTTAATTTTTCCAACAAATTAATCAAGCCCAATTCTTAATCTATATGGTTCATTATTTAATCCAATTAAATAAATACCTAATAAAAAAAGCATGTGAATACTTAATCTAATAAAATATACCCAAGCCCAAATACAATCAATCAATAAATCTAATTTATTTATCAAGCCCTAAATAATTAATTAGTCCAACTAATTAATTTTAGCCCATCTCCATTAATTAATGAATCCAATCCATTAATTAAACAAGCACATCTAGTAATTAATTAATGAATCCAATTTATAAATTAATTAGCTCAAGTATTTTTTTTAAATTAATCCAATTAATTTAAAATGCTAAGCCCAAAATTTAATTAACCCAATTAACTAAATTCTTGGCTATCCATCCAATGGATTATCTCAAATTAAGGATCCAATCATTTATTTTCTCTTCAACATGAATTAGTTTAATCTAATTAAATTTATTCATTTAGTCCAGAATGAATTTCAAATTAATTCCATCGATTCCACAATGATTTGTGTATCACCCTTTAGATTCACCTTTAGCTAGACTTGGGAGTGTGTAACCTACACAATTAACTAAATCTAATTTAATTAATTATTTTTTATTATCCGTAACTAGAAACAGTCCGTTACAATAGGTAGTCATCTAGCAACAGTCCATTGCACTAGAGACTAGGTGAATGTTGGCGTGAATATTTAGGCTCCAAATCCAGACGAGTATGGTCCTACTGTCAACCGTCTCCCGGTCTTGGTCTAGGGCATGGAATTGGTTGTTAGTTCTAATACTTGACTAGGAAACTAAGCTTAATACTCGAGACGTGTTTACTCTATTAATCCGATCTAGGAAACCTATCCTTGATCGATCAATCGCTTTGGCCAAAGACTTTTAGAGTCTAAATCATCTCAGAGCGCATAGGAGAACTCTCTGTCATATACTGACAAGGCACAGATCCTCTCTTGGAATTCACTGCCCTTACTATATAGTCTGGATGCACTGGATAAAGCTTATGATGGCCATGCCTCACGACATAGCCATTGTTCACCACATCCAAGATACAGTTTTCGTATGCACGTGACTACCATGATTCTTCAAGTCCGAGGACTAATCTCATATTCTCGGAATCAGAAATTCGAATCATACCAACCAAGCCTTAAGAGTCTTCTATATGACGACCCCGCGAGTCTGTTCAGTCAGTCGACTACCTTGCCTACCAACCCACTAGAACTGCACAGGCGACCTACGTCTCCTGCCGATGGAACACAGCTACACTACTTAGTACAACCTCTATAGGACCCTTGATGTCCTGTCTCGAGGTCCTCGACTGGAAATTTTCAGACCGACCCTCAGGAGTTGGTTTTGTAACTACCAAACGTATGTGCAATCCAACTCCGTGGGTTTAACCTTTTCGATCTATGGGCATTTCGTTGTAACATTGAAACCCCATTTAGTATCAGTGGTAAGCATATCGAAACACACTGCCAAGTTGATGAATTCTTTCCGCACTAATCAATATAATATTATTTGATTAAGATTGGCGAATGGCAAACAACCAATCCAATTAGCTTTTGGTTACTTATTCCAACAATCTCCAATTTGACCAGTAAGCCAATTATCCATGTCTCTCAAAACTTTTTGAGCATGAGCAATTTATGATACCGACTCAATTTCGTGGGTCTATTTTATTTTCAGCTAGATATATACGGTCCAACCATGTATTTCCTAGATGGTTGTTATTTAATAATTTTCGTAGATCTTTTCATGACATCTTGGGCATAAAGGATTTTTTCGCCTTAGCCTTGTCTTTCGCCTCTTAAGCTACATCTGGCCCTGTTGTGCTAGGCACCACATCCATCCAATGAATGTGATTTGTCAATCCAAACCACTTTGAACAACAACTTGTTAAAGTCCTACCAAATTCGACTTTTAAGATGGAGCGTCTGCTTGAAATATTTTCAAGCTACAATGTCTACTATTAAGTTTGAATGTGACTATACTTTGAGGACTTATCCATTATTCACATGAGTCTAGGAGCTAGTATCGCTTTAGCCTTCTAGAATCAACTATCCACAAAACGTGTATCAGAAATACTTCTTTAATACTTATTTAGGTATTAAAGACTGATCTGGACAACTGTCTACTCTCATATTGGTGTATTCCCGATATACGTTATGTTATGCCCAAAGCATGCACAACATCAGGTCCAACACACCAAACCAACACGTTCGTATTGTCTTCGGCACAGACGTAGGGGATGTCCAAGACATTTGAACTTTCTCATCTGTTAGACGCAATTGAGTCTTGAACAACTTAAGCTTTCTCATTAGTCAACCATGACTGAGTCTTGAACAGCTTGAGCTTTCTGATCAGTCTCTTGCGACTGATTTTTGAACAGCTCAACACTAGTGTAGGAATCCAATTCCTTTTATGGAGAATTTCGTGGACAATTTATATTAGTGGCTTAGTGTTTCCCAAACATCTTAACCTCATTTTAAAAGAGTAAGATGTTTATACACTAAACACATTGGAACTCATACTAACTCCCATTTACCTATGGCTCATTTTATCAAATCATATCCAATATGATCCTTTGATAAGTCGAATATTCCATTTGTGAAGTCTCAAGCCTAATTTGAACATCATAGTAAATCCTTAGGCTCCAAGCCATTGATTCTGGACAATATCCCACATCGCTCATCCTTATGGCCTTTTGCATTAAAATCCAATTCCACGGACAAATATAGACTTGAATATGGTCAATTAGGGATAATATTTGATTATGAATAATGCTTTTGGGAAGTTGTATGAAAATCCACTACCATTACTTCCTTGATGTGTATACGACATCCTATTAATTCAAGTATTTTTTAGGACGAGAGTTTCATCTTAGAATGAGGGCCAATTTGTTTCAGTGAAACACCAATCAAACAAAATACAACTTAGTTTGATGTCTTCCTTATCAGAGACCGGTCAACAGTGGTCATTTTTGGAAGAATTTCACCAAGCCAGAATTATATTCTTATTTTTATATTAAAATAACTCCCACTAAATACACACCCTCTCGATCTAAGCAAAAGGTTATCATTTTGGTTCACCACTCCGAGTCTAATTCTTTGAACCTTATCAAACAAATTTAGACTTGTGAACCCCCATACTGATCTTATATAATTAAATGATCTACAGATTTCACATTGGATCCAATCCAACGTGTAACTGGTAAACTCATTTTGTCCTACAAAAGAGTTTTTGCAGTCTTTCCCTTTCTCAGTAAAGGTTTTGAAAGTTAATGGATCCAAATCGCCTATTTCCAGTCCTCTTTGAATCCATCACTCTTTTTCATCCTCAACTAGAAAAGATTGACCTACCAGGACTGTAAGTTTCTATTTTTATTATCATTTTATTATTCTTTTGAGTATGCATAACCCAATTATGAGATACTATATGTTAATGTTTAACCTTGCAGACCTGAATCCTATTCAATGTCAAATAAAAAATTTTATTGACCAAAATATGTAATCAAAATTGTCCAACAATAATTGAAAACACTATTTCGATCATGCTAGGTTAAATAGACACTATCCTAACATGATTTCCACTAAGCATAACCAAGTCCCTACTGCAACAACCTCACTATTGCTAAGCCTTAGGAACTTCTTGTTTCGGCTTTGTACTCCTCATCATCACCTGCAAACCATTTGCGGATTTAAGAATTCGTTGGTATCTGATACCGAGAGTAGAATGGTGATTATGTTAATATTCAATTATAGATTTTTACATTCATCGGCGAGGAGCTTAAGACACTCCCTCTTTTGATGGCTCTTTTCTCGACAATAAATGCAAACATCATTCAAAATCCTTGACTAACGAACTCTCTTCTCTGTCCTTTACCCCCGCCTAGTCGAGTAACAGGAGCACTCGTAGTGCTAGCAGTTGTAGAAAACGTCTTATCCTTCTTCCTCTTCTCGTGTTTAGAAACATTGCTCTTCGCTTTAAAGGTCGAAGCCTCTCCCACTAGTACCAACATCGTAGATTTTTATTCATTGCCTCGTACTGGATCAACATATTAATCAATTCATGAAGATTTTTTTCTAAGCCCATTTAGTTATAGTTGATAACAAATTGATCAAAGGAGGCAGGTAGTGATTGCAAGATCATGTCAACGTACGTTTTTTCCTTTTCGATATCAACCTAGAGGTCTTTGAGGTCTCCACTAGGGATAGCATCATCACTCCATGCTCTCATACAGACGATCCGTTAATTATTCTCGTGATAAGAATACCTTCGTCACGGCATATCTAAGATACCGGTCCAGTACCACATAAAACTCTTTCATGTGGTGCATTATTGACCAAACATTTCCATACCTCTGTACTGTTTTTGGATCTTGTTACTCATCGAGCCTAGTACAATACTGCATACTTTCCGGTTGTCCCCATGCCATTGAGTAAACTTTTCGACGTCAAACGTTCTCGGGGCAAGAAACCATTTCGACGAAGTCCAAGGTAGAGAATTATCGAGAACATAAGTCTGATTCTTAAAATCGAGGACTATCCTCAGATTTCTCAGCTAATTCGAATAGTTTGTTCCAAGTATAGAATTAACTGGATTCTTAGAGATCTACAATAAACAGAAAACTTAGCAGATTATCATAATATTAGGTTCAAGTTAAGGACTTGGACTTCAGTTATTAACCCTCCCACTATTTCTACGAAAGCCCATCACTCTCAAATGGGATTTCGGGAAAGCCTTTTCCTAGTGGGCTTGAGGTCTACTAGTGAAATTCTCCATGACCCGCTTTTATGATTCATATGAAAATAGCCTGGTGTGAGGTATCCAATATCATTCTCGACCTACGAGATCCCCAAGATACTTTGCCCCACCATTTTCACTTGATTTCAAGGACTCCAAGCAAATCACATTACTTGGTGTTAGACCCGAGCCATCAACCGAATCATAGCACAGACTATCAGCCCCCACAACTCGTCAGACAGGGAAATAGAATCATAGTCTCTTGTTAACAATAATAGTTCAGCTTTATTTTAGTCCAAACGTGCCACGACTCGTGAGACCACGTATGAATGAAACCATCTTCCTCACTACATTATTGTAGATGGAAGGCATGAAAATTACATTATTTGGCATTAGTCCTAACCCATCAACCGAAACAAAGTGCAAAATATTGCCCCACAACTCGTAAGATAGGAAAATAGAAATGTATTCACTTTGTTCATAATAATAGTGTAGCTTCATTTCAGTCCAAATGTGCCACGACTCATGACACCACGTATGGGTGAAATAAACTTTCTCACTACATTATTGTGGATGGAATGCATGGAATAACAAGCCATTGTTTATTTTTATTTTTAGGGTCTAATATTTTATCTTAGTCCAACTAAGTGAGAGTTATTTTAATATTTGACCGAGACCTCATCACAATTAATATTTATCATTATAAATATATCTAATATTAAGCACATTAAGTAAAATGCATCGAATGCAAACTAAAAGCCTAGCACGCCCCTGCTGGATGATCATAAATCCAAATACCTATACGACCTACTAAGCACTCAGTGGATTTATGGTCAGTCTAAGGGTGGCCTACGCTATTACAACCTTTTTAACACATTAACATTTTATGGGCCTTGTAATCTCTCTTTATTTCCATCATCTCCTTCGTGAGCTTCATCCTTCGAGTCTCTTATCCATGGATCTCTGTGGGCCAACTCATGGCCTTCTCCATGGGCCTCCATCATCTGCGTTTGCTCTTTACAATTATTACAAAAATAAAAGTAAAACCTCTCTCTGGGTTATTGCGCTCATTACAACTGAAAAGATACCCCAATCATCAATTAGGGGGAGTACATTAATAGGGAGAAAGCAAGCCCCAAACATATTAGGCTAAAAACAAAGAGATAAGAAATAAGAGGCACACAAGCCCCAACCCAATAGAAAATAAACCATTCACAAGGTCCAAAGGGTTTTGTGATCATCCATGTTAATCCAATTAACAAAATAGCACATTTATTTCAGAAATAAGCAGGCACGCAAAAATATATGCAAACCATGTATTATAACAAAGATATCCTAATCATAATTAATTACACATCCATCCTAGGAATTTATACGTAAAACAATGCAACTTAATTATGGACATAAGTGCAACCTATGCAAAATTTGTTTCTTGTTTGAAAAATACCAAATCTCAATCATAAATTAAATTCACCGAATTAAATGTTCCGGAGAAATATGCAGAAAAAAAATATAAAACCAGAAAATAAAATTTTGAAAAAAAAATAGAAAATATCGGCCCAGCTGGCTGGCAGGCAGAGCGGTCTGCTGCATCTTTGTGATTTTCTTTTCTGAAACTCTTTTTTTTTCTACAATTTCTTAAACGACAAGAAAAAATTAATTTTCAAAAATTCAAAATTTCAAAAAATTTATCACGTCCAAAATTAAATGCAAAATTAAAACACATAAACCCTAAATCTAGATATGCAATTAAAAATAAAAAATCATGCTTCCAAAACTGATTAAAACATGTTATCATGCAAATCCACATTAAACATGTTAGATTCTCGGCCTACACACCAAACCAGGCTCTGATACCACTTGAAGGGAGCGGATCGGCAGAGGAAGCACGAAAAGTCAAAAAATCAAACAAACACAATTAAAAGACAAGAAGCGAAAAATGTAAAGTGAAATTTTACCCTCGTCCTTTTCTCGTGTGGTACAAGCATTAACTTCTCTCCTTCTCGGATCCGTTCACTTAGAGGGTTCATATAACTTTCGTAGGATTTTATACATAATTGGGAGACTAATTGATAATTATAAAGAAATTTTAAATCTAATTATGAATAAATTATAGGTTGAAACTCTAATATATTAAAACTCGAACAGAGTAAATTGGAGTTCATTATAATATTTGAAATTAAATTATATTAATTAAGAAATTAGGAAGGACGTCAACGATATTTTAGAAAAATATTAAAATAGATTAAAAATATAATAATATAATATAATATATCCACACTATTATAAAATAAGTCTAAGGACTACTCCCGTACTATCAGAGCGAATTCGAGTCATACCAACCAAGCCCTCAAGGCTTCCATATGACAATCCCTGAGAGTCAGTTCAGTCAATTGGATACTTATCCAATTGACCCATTAAGATCGCATAGACATTTCACGTATGTCGCCGATGAAACGTGGCACTCATCCAATGAATGCGACTCTTAATGCAAGTCCCCATAGGACACTCGATGCCCATTCTCGAGTTCCTCGACTTGGGACATTTCAGATGCAACCCTTGGCAATTGATTTCATGACCGCCATCCAATGCGCGGTCCAACTGTTGTCGATTGCCAGATTGGTCTGTAGGCTTTGTTGTGATGTTTAAGGGAAATACGAACATACATTATGAGCACAACCAAAAAAAATGCCAATCAGCAAACACTCATTTTATTCAGTAAATAATATTACTTAAATAAAGATTACTTTGAATAGTTCCAAAACCGCCAATCTAATTAGCTTTATGGTCACCTATTCCAACAATATCATACTAGTTGTGTGTTCTGTGATATTGAGAAAAAAAAGAGATTGTAATTGAGATGATTATGTTAGTCGGAAAGCCATTGAATGATACACTCCAATTTGGTTAAGCAGGGCCCTAAGGAAAATAAACTAAAACGTCACTATTATGTCATAAGTTGATATATGATTATGAGCATGTGTTATTTCTTATAACTGTTGATATTATTCGACGAATATTAGTTTGTTGATACGATTGTATTATGTTTGACTGCAACATGTATACATATATATATATATATATATATATATATATATATATATATTGATTGGCTATACTTACTAAGTAGGCAGTTTATGCCTTGCCACGTACTTTTCAGGAGATAAGTCACACTGACCAACCACATTAGATTTTGAGCCGTCCTGTTAATCTTAATAGGTGAGTCAGTTGTGACATCTAACGCCAATACTTTTGGTTGTGTGATTATTGAATATTCTAGTCTTTTTTCGAGTTTGTGTTTAAAACCTTGTACAGTTGGTTGTTGCGTTACTTTCCTTTGGGATTTTGTAAACGAGGATATTTAGGGACAGTAAATATTATCTTCTGAATATGCCTATTATCTTGTGAGGCGCTTATATATATATATATATTATTGATAAATGAAATATCTTATAAGAAGGGTTGTAATTAAGGAAAGAGTATGATAATTAGTGGTAATTAAGTAGAATGTGGTAGGGGGTGCTACAGTTCAAGTGTAGAATCCCTCTAAATCTACTCCATACCATACCGTGGAAGATGGATCTAACCCTTTTGCTATAAAGAATTAGACCCTGTGGAAGAAAATGAATTCTGACTTACACTATTAATTAGTGTATCCGGATTTCCCTCGTTCTCAACTTGAATCCAATTCAAGCATAAAATAAATGGAGAAAAAAGAATTTCAAATTTTCAACATTAAAATCCGCTGGCATCATGTGCATTGAGAGATAGAGAGATTTTGTGGAGAGATCACAATCATTTTACAAACTTGCAAAAGCCGTGTGAATTTTTTTATGAGAGAGAGAAGTTGTAATTGGAATCCAATTCCAATCTTCAACAACTAACTTCCTCTTTCCGAAACCACTTAAATTTTAATTTTCTAGCACCACCCTTGCCACCCTCTCCACCACCAATTTTGAAAATGTAATCACAATCCTCATTGTTTATCCCTTTGCATATTGAAATAAATCTTTTCGAAAAAAATCAAAATTGGATTTTTCAATTTTTTTTCCTTTTATATAAGGTTCGATCTGTTAAAAATATTGTTTCTTCTCCATCTTAAAACTCTCAATGTCGCGCGCGCGGCGCACGGGGGGGGGGGGGGGATACAGGGTTTGATTTATGGAAAGGATTCTTTCTTATCTATACTATATAATTAATGAAGATGGCCTCTTTGGTGTCCAAATTATTTGGTCTGTTACTTTTTAAAATCTTTTATAACTACTTCTTCGTAGTTTTTTTTCCCTTTGTGTATTTTATCTTTTATAACAATGTTTTGGTAGTGTTTTTACTACCTTTCACATTTCTTTTTCTTCTCTAATTTTTTCCAATAAATTTTCTTAACTTTCTTATTATTTTTAGTATTTTTTATTTATTTAATTAATATATATTTTTTAGAATTATAATTTTTTGTAATTATAGTTTATTATGCACACACATATGAAGTGCCATATGTACTAGTCTATCTTAATACTCTCTCTCTCTCTCTCTCTCTCTCTCTCTCTCCTTCCCTCCCTCCTACATTTTTAAATACTAGTTGTTGTGGCACGCCGTCCCTGCATGTATATAATAAATAATTTTTATATTTTAAAATATATTATATAAGAGTAAAATATATAAATCAATATATTCAATTTAAAAAAAGAAAGAAAGAAAGAAAAGAGGAAAAAATTTATTAGTTAAAATAAATTTAAAAACTTGAAATCGGTATTTTTGACTTTATAAAAAATCGGTACGACGGTGTAAGTAACAACCGTTGTTGAGTAAAAATGGTCTTTCTTTTTTTATATAGTATAGATATTTGTGAATTGTAATGAGTTATGAATGAGAGTGTATGTATCCATCTAAACAATAAAGTCTTATTTTTGGGAATTTATAAAAAGTTGAGTATTCATGTGAAATTAGGTAAAAGGCTAAGATTTAAGTTCAGAATGTTAGGGAAGTTGTAAAAAATTTAACCATATTGATAAATTTGATGATGTCCTAAACCACTGTAATTGCTTCATTTGAAGACCAAAGTTAATTAGATATTATATTTTTTGTTGCTTGTCTTGAATTACCTATTGATATGTTATAAACACTTTATAAATGCATATATTTGTTATGTCATCAATTCAAATAAAAATTAATCATTTTAGGTCGAATCTTTAATAACTTCTCTGACAATCTTGATTTAATCCTTACCTTTCTAATCTAATTTTACATAAACACTCAACCTTCAAAAAATTCTCAAAATTAACACTTTATTGTTTAGATGTACATGTAACTTCCATTTACGACTCTTTAACTTTTCATTAATTTATTAAAGAATTGGACAGAGAGAGAGAGAGAGAGAATCATAAGATAGAGAGAAGAATATTTTTCAAAAATCAAATCAATAAAAAAAAAGAAACAATTTGTGAAGGCCAATTTAATTTTTTTTCCCAAAAGCTTTAATTTGAAATACAAGCGACAAATAAAGGGATTGTGTACACTTTCAAGATTGAGCACTTACCTAATTTAGTCTATCTTTTCAAAATTATATTTAAATAAAATATTTAAAAAAGAAAAAGAAGAAGAATAAGAGCAAAGATCACATAAATGTATATTTCTTTTAGAAAAAGAGAAGCAAAATAAAGAAAGAAAGATCTATCATGCCTGTTGCGCTCTTGAGGTACTTGTTATCGGTGGCGGCGAAAGTTGTGCCAACACATTATAATTAAGTGGCTCTGATAATAGTACACCATTAATCGTCCAACACCTATAGAATTAGTCTTTCCCAATATTGATTGCATCTACAAGGTGAAAATCGACATATGTTAGAGCTCATACAAAACTATAGAATCAAATTTAAGGTTGAATGTCATTGATACATTGAATAAGATCTACGGTTCTTCCATTATTTGAGTTGTTCGTCGATGTTTCTTTTAAATGCAATTAAATGAGCAATTTACCCCTGTGAAAAATAAAACAGCAATTTACCCCCTGTGTTATCAGAAGTAGTGCAATTTACCCCCCGACACGTTTCGTGAAAATTTTAATTTTTATTTTATTTTTTTAATTTAAAATTTAAAATATCATTTATATCCTTATTTGACAACCATTCGATTTTGATCAATCTAAGGTCCAAATTTAACTACTAAATCAACGGTGTAGATTAAAAATAATATATTATATATAAATTAGTTTTGAATATATATTATACTTTTATATTAACAATTATTTATATATATATATATATATATACATATTTATATTATTATATATAAAGTTTATATATATAAAGAGAGAGAGACAGATGTCGGCGTTGCGGTGGCCGCCGGCAGGAAGGGGGCGGAGGGGGAGGTGCTGCAACCAGGGAAGGAGGAGGTGCGGCAGCACGAGGACGACGGGAGGGGGTCGTGATGGGGAGGAGGAAGGGGGAGGCGGTGGGAACGTGGCAACGAAGGGCGGGGGCTGGCAGCGACGGCGAAGGGCGGGGGCTGGGGTCAGCGACGGCGATAGCGCGAGGGGCGGGGGCTGGGGCCGACGACGGCGATCTCGTGAGGGGAGGGAGATGGTGGCTGCTGGGCGGCATCGGCGATTTGAGACGAAGAAGAAAGCATATTATTAGTATATTAAATATTATTTAACCCACAATCTAACTACATTTTTATCTCCTATAATTATAAGTTGCTAATTTATTCCATGATTAATAGAATAAGACTTATATATGATTTTAAGAATTGGAGATGCTAATTATTTATTACCAATAAATTTAATTATAATTCTAATGACAAATAATTCATTATTTTTGTTATCTACAAAATTTTGAATCCAAACCGTTGCCACCCATATCAATTAGTTCTTATAAAAGTCATTTTATGATAGATATTGTTGCAATGTGTAATTTATGATTTACTATATCTAATTCGCAGGTGTATACTAAATATACATATTCATATTGTTGCAACAGTTGAAATATTTCAAATTTGAACACAATTTATGTCTCTTAAACTCATATCCCCTATTAAAGTTGTGTTATTTATTTATTATTTTTCTTATTTTGCCTTATATCTTTTGTAAATTAATATTGCATTCTAGTGATATATTCGGACCACGCTAAATATATATATAAGTTTGTTAATTCTTCTCCTAGGCTTAGCTCATGGATTTTTAGTCTCATCCTACAACTACTGGCATAATGATCAGGCTTTTGACATTTGTGACAGATAACAGAATTCTGGACTTTTGAATATTTTTTCTTTGGAAAGTTTTTCCTTTGGAAATTAGGCTTAGAAGGGGGTTTATAGGAAGGTGTTTTCTTTGAAAATTTGTGCCTATGGGTATTATGATGTTTTGTTTTTTATGATGGTGATCGTATTTTCTAGAATCCGAACTGTTCACACCAACTTCCTAATTCTTTCCTAGTAGTAAGCTTTTGTTTCTTTAATTGGGCTTTTAAGGTGAAATCATTATATAATTGTAATCCTACTAAATTAACATACTAAATTAACATGGTTTATAATTTCTCTATAGAAAGGGATGCAATATTATCGTATTTTTTGATCATTTCACGGACTTTTTCAGCAAAAGATTTTGGTAATCCAGAGATAAGTTTTTCTTTCCAAAAATAGCTATTTGCATCACTTCTTTCATAAATTTTTGACAAGAATACATCTTTACACCATCTAAAAATCATGGAGTTTTCTACATTTTAGATTTTGCAAAAATTCTGTACTTCTTTCTTGGTAAATTTGGGGGTTTCCAATAAAATGGATAATAATGGTATATATTAAAGAAGATATTGCATTAGAATCGGGTCTTCCTTCATCATTGTTAATAATGTTCCCTTCTGGATCTCTTTTAACGCTTGAAAGAATTTGAGTTTTGGCCTCAGGAGTTATAGTGTTATCCCACCATCCTTTTAATTGACCATTAAATCCTAATATAAGATTTTTTGCAGCATCTTCATCTGTTAAGCCTGCTCTTTCTTATAAATATTTGATACCATAACCATTTGTTTACACAAACTAAGAATTTGATATTCAGATCGGGTATCTAAATTCCATTCATATAGCTTCCATTAAAAGGCCTAAAATTTTGAATTTCTTCTATTTTTAAATCAGTGGGAGTTGGTCTATAATAATTACAATAAGGTGATAAATGTTGGACAAGATAAATAGAATTAGGAGTTTGTTCTTTATCAGAATCTTCATGATTTTGTTCAATTGTATTAATAACTTTGTCTTTACCTAAATCCCATAACCTTTCGGAATTTTCTATAGGTTGACTAGGTGGTATAGATCCGGGAGGTAGGTTCCAGGTTTCTGGTAAGTGACATTTTTTCATTCTATGGTTTTAGGGACCATAAGATTAGTTTTGGCTCTATTTATTTCGCAAAATACTGTCTGCCCTGGTTATTTTGAATAGGATATGACTTGGTCATCTAAACCCGTATTAGTGATTTTGTAATGAAGCCTATAAAATATTTCATACACATGGGATCCTGACTTCATTTTATAATTGTAATTTTTCACATTTAAAGTAAGGATATCACTAATATGGGGATCATTAAGAGAAATAGTAAAATTTGGAAAATAATTGAAATAAATTGGACCATTACAAAGACTAGTTTCTACTAATCCAAGTAAAGAATCATAAAAATCTAGGCGTCTACAATCTCTTAAGACCAAAAATACACTAGTATCTAGACCTTCTCTTGTTAGAGGTTTAATGGCAATTTGAACAAGACCGATATGCAAGAATTTATAGCCATGATTTTGAAAATAAGTGTAAAGTTTGTTGATCAGAAACTAGAGGTAGAACTTGCTCTTCAGTTTTTATAGTATATGCAGACTTAAAATCAATAAATGACTTTTATAAATCTCTTCAGTACTAATTCTAGGAGGTTTCCAATCAAAAGATCCTTGTCTTCCCACAAGGTTTCTCCTGTAGTAATTATATTCGAATTCCCTTGGTTGTCCCATGATGTGGAGGCTCCAGAATTCATGCTTCTTATGAATTTATCCATATTGTTAAATATTCATACTTTGCTCTCTTGGATCAGACAACGGTTTATCGCGGAACAGATAAAGATCAAGTAAGCCGACTTATAAGGTGTCGAAGTCCACTCTCATCCTGCCACTCCTTTCAGAAACTCAACTTCAGAAACAATTAGGCCTACTACCTCAAAATTTCAGGAAATAAGGGTAGATCAAAACTTTGCACAACCAGTTTATCAAGATTATGAGGAAACAGGATCCCCTAATTCTGCACCTTCACAAATCCTTACTATAACCAAAGAATTTCAATTGATAAAGACTTTCTTAAAAAGGACTTCCTTTCAAAAGAAAATACTTCCAATAGAAAATGGTTCATGAACAATGTTTCTGAGTTCCAAGAGCTAACATCCAATCTGAATGGTATGAGTCTATGTCATATGTTAAAAAAAATATCCCTTTTTCTCTTATTTATTCCAAACATATGGAGAAGATAAATTAACAGTTATCCAAAGCACACTCAAAAAATGGACAAAACATGATGGGTCAATAGTCTCCAGTGAACATCCACCATTAGAAGAATCAAGAATTTCCATAAAAGGACAAGTGATCAGATGCCTTCCAGTTAATAAGCCATCCACCAGCGAGGAAAGTACTATTCAAATAAAGCAAAATAATTTTTCAAATCTAATTCTCCAATCTATAGGAAACAATTAGACCGAATAGAAAATAGGATTGAAGATGCCTCAGATAAAAGAAATTTAAATCCTTCATCTTCTTTCATAATAACTCCTAGAGATTCAACCCTTCATATTGCTGCAGATAACCTTCCTGTCTACAATATTGATGGTTACGGCTAAAAATCATGATTATGAACGACAATTAAAAAAAATCGACATAAAAAATTAGCTTTTCTACAATGAAAAATTATTTGCTACAACCAAGAGACATGAACAAATATTTACCATAGCTTTAGGCTTTAGCCATGAAAAACATTTTAACCACCCTTGGAAAAGCCACAATCAACAACCATTTCGTAGCTTTGGTCAATGACTATTTGCTACAGATATTTATTATTAACCATGACAATTACAAAAGGTTATATCTTTTATTTCTTTTAGTGCCACTAAGAAATTATTTTTTAAAATATATTTGCCTAAACTTGGTATCCTGTCATGCCACGTCCATATAACGTGGTTCATCCTTGTTGTTTGTTTTGAAAATATCTTCTATAAGTCAGTGTAAATATCGTTTGAAAGGATGGTCTCCAATGCGTTCATTCTTTATATTTGAACACACACACTCACATACATAATTACCTATCGATTGTTTGCTCAACTCTTGTCTTGCTCCTTTCTCTATTTACTTAGTCTATTTCTCAAGCACATACTCCACACAACACTTTGTGAGCACAGGAAATGATGGGGCACAACTAAAATGATAGAAGCAAATTTGAATCCTTATTCAACGATTCAACGATACTCCAAATTCAATTGTATTTAATAGTTTGTATGAATTTTAACACGTGATATTTCACATTGTACATGAAACTAGTGGTGGTAATATGGGTTTCAACCTATAGTTCCAACCCATCCCTTAGGGGACACCACAATGGTTTGGGGCTCGACATTTATTCGGGAGATATTATGTTGAAAATTCATTTGGAGTGTGTGTAAGTGAGTTAAAATATATATGTATATATATGGTTCCAACCCAAACGACCTAATTTTTAGTTGGACTCAATTTAACAATTTTTACTTGGGTTGAATGTGGGTCCAGGTTAAAGTAAATTTTTTTATACTATGAGTTCTATATGGGTCCTAATGGTTCATAAATGGCTTTGTTATGTTTATTTTTTTATTAGTGAAATAAATGTTATTTTCAATAATATCAAGTAATTGATGAATGATGTTACTATGATCATGAGTTCAATCTAAGTTGTGTGTTTAATTAAGTCCAACTAGATCATATGTCTTATATGGTTTCCAATTGATGCTAAATGGATCTCATCATATTAATTTCTTATTAACCAATCAAAATTGTATTTTTATTTTTAATACTGATTGAAAATATTATTTTCAATAGTACTATGCAATTGAAGAGATACTACTCCAGTCATGATTGTTCTTTTAGAAACCATATAAATATAATTGAAGATAGATAAATTTTCATTTTACTTTGAAAAAAAAAACGAAGCATGTAAGGCCTCTAATTCTAGTAAATAGTAAATTATTGTCTCTTATGAGTGCTCATTCATTAAAATCAAATGAACGCAATTGAACCAAGATTTTAATAAATAAAAAAATCCGGTGCAATATTGAAAACACAATTATTAAAGGCTATCATAATTATGTTTTGCCTTCGAATTTTGAAATAAAGCAATTAGAGAGAATAAAAAATTGGCCTTCTCTATTTTTTTTTTAGTTTTTGGTTTATAATGCTTGATCTGTGGGAAAGACTCTTTCTTCTCCATCTTAACATTCTTTCTCTCTCTCTCTCTCTCTCTCTCTGAACATATTTGTGAACAATAATGAGTCATGGATAAGAGCTACACGTCCATCCAAACTATAAGGTCTCTACTTTGGGATTTGTTAAAGGCTAACTACTCATGCAAATTTAGGTTTATGTGCATCGTCATTATTGTTTCTATGAAAATATCTTATATAAGTTAGTGTAGATATCGCTACAAAATTTGTGAGAATTGCTTTCATTATATTCACTCTTTATATATTATATACACACTCACATACATAATTAATTACCTTTAATTTATTAATTACTTGCTCACCTTCTTGTGTTTGTCTCCTCCATTCTCTATTATCTGTGTCTCGGTCTCTCGCATACACATGTACATACTCAAAATAAGTGTTTGTGTACACAAGAAAAGTTGGAGCGCAACTCAAATTAATGAACGATTATACATCTTTACTCAATCTTCAAAAAATTCTCAAAATTGACACTTTATTGGTTAGATGGACATGTAACTCCCATTTACGACAATTTATTTGTCACCAATATATTAAAGAAGTGGAGAGAGAGAGAGAGAGAGAGAGAGAGAGAAGAATCTTCCCAAAAATCAAATCAATAACAAAAAAAAAAGAAACAATTTGCGAAGGCCAATTTAATTTTTTTTCCCCAAAAGCTTTAATTTGAAATACAAGCAAAAAATAAAGGATTGTTTACACTTAAAATTATTTAAGTTAGTATGTCTTATCAAAATTATATTTAAAAAAAGAAAAATAAAAAGAGCAAAGAACACACAAATGTATATTTCTTTTAGAAAAAGAGAAGCAAAATAAAGAAAGAAAGATCTATCATGCCTGTTGCGCTCTTGCAGGTACTTGTTATGGTAGTGGTGTGGTGGTAGTGGTGGTGGTGGCAGCGAAAGTTGTGCCAGCACATAATAATTAAGTGGCTCCGATAATAGTACACCATTAATCGTCCAACAACTACAAAATTCGTGTTTCCCAGTATTGATGCATCTACATGAAAGAAATATATTATAAGCTCATACAAAACTATAGAATCAAATTTAATTGAATGTACTAATATATGAATAAGATCTACACTTCTTCCATTATGTTTGATGTTGTGCGCACAAAGTATCGTGTGGAGTATGTGTCTATGAGAGACACTGAATAAATAGAGAGTGAAGCCAAGTGCAAGAGCGTGAGCAAACAATCTAAGGTAATTATATTTGTGTGTGCGTGTGTAATAATATATAAAGCGTGAATGTAATGTAAACAATTCTCTCTAACGATTTCAATACTGGCCTATATAAGATATTTTCATAACAAATAGTGAGAATGATGCCTTGTTAATAGATTCTATTGACGTGGCATGATCCTCACATTTGTTATTGAACACCAAGTGTAGGCAAATGAAAAAAATAATTTATCATAAATCCTTGAAGAAATAGCTAAAATACAATTACTCATTTAGAAAAAAATTAAAGTCCTAATAAATGTCAATAAGAACAAGAGATAAACTTACACCCATTATTAGTGGTTTAATCATTGAAAAAATAACATACTATTTTTATGAATAATACGAATTACCCCCATTATTAGTGTTTAATCATTGAAAAAATAACTATGTTACTTAGGAAAACTCTTTAACACCTCATATACAGGGGTTGAATAGAAAAAAAATTGACGCAGCCTTCAACATCCCTAAAATTTATTCAGACATTTCTTTGCATCTTAAAACTCTAAGTAAAATCGCCCTAAAGTCCAAAATTCTAGATTCAATTAGATCCATTTTTTTTTTTTTTGAAAATCCTTTGTTGCTTGATCTTGTCTGCTCCTACAAAAACTGAGTCTTAGTTATTAATTGATGAAGATTGCATAAATGTATATTTTATTTTAGTGTTAGTTACACTTAGACCCCCTTCGAAAATGTGAAACTGCACTTTAAACCAATGATGTTTCAATATTAAACTTACACCACCTCTGAAAAATCATTGCCCTGACTCCCTTTCATTAGGGTTTGAACTTAAAATGCTAAAGTTGGACAAAAAAAATTACATATTTTTTTAGTTTTACCCCTCATTTAACATTCTCATGTAATAATTTTATACTTATATTGGAATGATGTTAACCTTACTCTCTATTCTCTCTCTCTCTCTCTATATAATATATATATATATATTTATTATATTTTTTATACTTTTTTTGGGATGACATCAATATTTTTCGTCCAAATTATTACAAAAGAGGTCAAGTATAAATAGAAAAATTTTGGAGGGGGTGTAAGTTTAGCTTCAAAATTTTTCGGAGGGAAAGTGGAATTTTCTTTTTTTATAGCGGGTTTTAAATATAATTAATTCGTTATTTTATTTTTTTAAAAAAAAAATTAAACAAAGAAAACAAATATCTGCCATGCTTGTTGCACTCTTTGGGGTATTTGTGATGGTACTGGTGGTGGTGGAAGTGCTACCGGCACATCAAAATTAAGTGGCTTAAAAAAGGGCACACCATTAACCTTCAAAAAATTATAAGGAGAGAATCAACATGTGCTAGAGCTCATTCAATATTATAAAATACCAATGAAAGTTTAATGTAGTTGGATAACTAATAATAATCAACATTGCTTCTGTGATTCAAGTTGTATTGTGTGTATTTAAGAGAGATTAAGTAAATTGAGAGTAAAGACAAAGTCAATAGTGTGAGCAAATAATTGATAGGTAATCATGTATGTGGTTAAATACATAAACAATGAATGTAATTGGTAGATCCTTTCTCGAATCCACACTAACTTATGTAGGATGTTTTCATAAACAATGAATGTAATTAGAGATATTTCATTAATACCAGAAAACAAGTATCTCGATAGTAATGGGGGAAAACAAGATCCCTCGGACACTAAAGAAGTTGCATTCCTGGCCAAGCAGTGAGCAACTTTGTTACCGGATCTATGAACAAGCGAAAAGATACAGCAATGCTAGAGATTTAATATTTCTAGTGACGGTACCCAAGGCTGAGCAATCATGTTATGGCGAAGAAAGTTTAAAATAGAAGTTGGGGCAATCCCCTTCAAGGATGATCCTCCTTTACCCTGCTTGCGAGCTAGAAGAACCGCTTCTCTAGTAGCGAACGCCTCAACCATTTCTGGATCAGACAATCCCCTCTTCCAGACAGACTTCAACCACATATGTGCACAAGCTAAATCACGGGCAATGACTCCAAGCCCAATCTCTAAGGAAGCTAGGAATATGGCACCATCAAAATTGAGCTTAATCTCTCCCTCCCCAGGCAGAGAGACCTGCGTGCAGGATATATGTTAGGTGTTGTCCATCAGAGTACGATTCCTATTCCACCAAACTGCCCAACTGATGGTCATAAAGCGAGCAATTCCTCTGTGGAAAGGCTCTTTGCCAAATGCTCAAGCCATCCACATGGGTCGTAGGAAAATTTAGAGATTACCACCCAAACAAAGGTGGAAAAGGTACCAAACTTGGCGAGCAAAAGAGCAACGAAGGAATACGTGCTCTATATGCTCCTTGTCGGAATCACACAGTAGGCACACCAACAACGCATCCTGCAACTTCTTCTGTAAATTCATTCCTGTTGGAAGAGCATTTTGAGCTAATTTCCATGTAAAAATTTGAATGTTGCTTGGAAAATTTGCTTTCCAAAGAACATTCCCATGGGGAGATCCAAGGAGCTAGGAGCTAGGCTGGGACTGGTTAGCCAGAGATACTGCTACATAATAAGCATTCCTAACAGTAAACTTACGCGGTGTGACGCTACATGAAAAAGTCCTCCCCCTCAATAGAGCTGAGAGGGATTGCTAGGATTGAGTCTATTTTTTCCTGCCAAAAAAATGTCGAACCAACAAGTAATTCCACTCCTTAGTAGTAACATCAATGAGATCAAAAACCCACAAATTGCTGGCATTTGCGCTTAGTGAGGATAAAACTCGAAAGGAGAAAAGGCACGGGATCCAAGGATCATCCCAAACCCTCATTGTTCGGCCCGATTGAATCCTCTATCGAAACCCTCCTTGCACTACTTATTGGGCTGCCTGAATACTTCTCCATGTGTACGACGGATTTCATCCACTCTTAGCCATAAGAACCTAACCATTAGGGAAATATCTAACTCAAAGGACACTGCTAAGTAGGCTACTTGGATGCAAAAGGATCCTCCACATCTGTTTGGATAGCATCCCCAAATTAAAAGCTTGAAGATCTTGGAATCCCAAACCACCCTGAGCTTTCAGTGTACAGAGTTTCTTCCAACTAATCCAATGGGCTTTCCGAGACTCGCCATTGTGCCACAAAAAATTAGCTACGATGGACTGGGTTTCCTTAATAAGAGATATAAGTAGACAAAAACAACCATCGCATAAGTTCGAATTGCTTGGGCTACCGCTTTAATAAGAATTTATTTGCCCACCTGAGACAGATTTTGTTCGTTCGACCCACTGATTTGATTCCAAATCCTATCACGAATGGATTGAAACACAGAACGATGGGATTTCCAACCCGTGATGGAAGCCTAAGGCAGAGATCATATCTGCCTTCCACCCAAATCTGCAATGCACCCTGGATCATATCTCGAAGAGAGGCAGCTATTTTATTGCTAAATACCACTAAGGATTTTTCAAACTTGATTCCCTGACCACTCGCCCGGCCAAACGCTTCTAGCACATGAAAAATTCACAAAGCTGCATAACCCGTGGCCTGGCAGAAAATGAGGGTATCCTCTACAAAAAGAAGATGTGAAACTCAGGGTGCCTGGCGACACACCACCACTCCTTGTAATCTTCCACTCGATTCCTCCTTCTGCAATAGAGAACTGAACGTCTCTATGCAAAAGGGTGTTTCCTTTGAAATTTCTGGGCATTCGGTGTTTGTCGAAAGCATAATAACAACATATAAGCATGCTAGACATGTGGCTAGAGGATGAAACAAAAAGGACATAAATTTAACATGAAACTTTACCTTTTGGTTTCTTGAAATAAGCAACAATGTTCGTTGTTCCCTGTATGTTCCCCCATTCTGTTCACTTGAGAATTCAAACTAGAATTCCTCTAAGTTGTCCAGACCACAAAAAGGAATATATGGTTCTTTTTCTATTGTTAGATAGAACAAAGAATAAGAAGAAAAACAACTTCAAACAAATACTATTGTTTAGTGCTTTTGGATATTTTTTTAGAGAGAAAAGCAAGCAAATGTGGTGGGTTGTGAGTATGGTTTTGTATATAACATACAATTGAACTCAAAATTCAATAACTACCAAGTTTGCTCCAAGGCAACCTATACACACACATGCATATGACCTTCAACCCTGATGAAATAACAACTCCATAATGTTGATCATGCTGAGGAGATTCAACTCCTTCTTAACTTGCCCCAACCTCCCTCAAATAGGATTGGGCTTCTAGTATGCACTGGGCTTGACTCAAATGGGATTAAGCCAAACCTAATAAACTAATCTAATTAATTTAAAGGTGTTAAGCCCGAACTTAATCAATTCAATTAATTAATTCTTGAGCCATGCATCAAATGGATTTTTCAACAAATGACCCAATCATTTATATATATTCTCCTTGAATTAATTTAATCCTATTAAATTAATTCATTTCTTCTATAATTAATTCCAAATTAATTCCACCAATTCCATAGTGATTTGTGTGTGACTCTTTAGGTTTACCCTCAGCTAGACTTGGGCTTGTGTCCAACATAATAATTAATTAAATCTAATTTAATTAATTATTTCTAATTAATCATTAATCAAAAATTCCTATCACCATGGGTAGCCCGTCTAGCAACGATTTATGGCACTAGAGACTAGTTGAATGTTAGCGTAAACATATAGGCTCCCGAGTACCATACATGTATAGTCATTTCATCTTCCGTCTTCCGATCTAAGTCTACGGGATGGAATTGAGCGTCGATTCCCATCCTAGATTAGACAGTATGCTCAATAACTCGAGATGCATTTGCTCTATTAGTTGAAGTAGGAAACCATTCCCTACTCAACCAATCGCTGTGGCCACAGACTCTAAGAGCTCAAACAACCTCAGAGCCCTAGGAAACTCAACTGTCATATACTGACAGGTGATGGATTTGTTGGAATGGGTGATCAAAAGCCAATTGGATTAGCTGTTTTTCATTCGACAATCTTTGTCAAATAATATTAGATTGATGAATATGGTAAGAATTCATCAAGATGGTAATATGTTTCGTTGTGCTTACCACTGATATTGAACGGGGTTTCAATATCACAACGAAATGCCCACGGATCGAAAGGTTAACCCGGGGAGTTGGGCTGCGCATAAGTTTGGCAGCTATGAAACCAACTCCTAAGGGGCGGTCTGGAACGTTCCAAGTCGAGGACCTTGAGATTGGGCATCGAGGATCCTATGGAGACTTGCACTAAGTACTGCAGCCGTGTTTCGTCAGCAGGAGACGTAGGTCTTTTGTGCAGTTTTAGTGGGTTAGTTGGCAAGGTAGTCAACTGAGTGAAATGACTAGCAGGAATCATCATATGGAAGCCTCTTAGGGCTTGGTCGGTATGATTGGAATTCCCGATTTCGATAGTACGAGAATTAGTCCTCTGACTTGAGGAATCATGGCAGTTACGTGCATATGAAGACTGTATCTTGGATATGGTAAGTGGTGGCTGTGTCATGAGTCATGGTCACCATAAGCCTTATCCAGTGCAGTTTGAGTATGTAGCGAGTATGGTGGATTCCAAGAGAGGATCTGTCCCCTTTCATTATATGACAGAGAGTTCTCCTATGCACCTTGAGATGGTTTAGACTCCAAAAGTCTTTGGCCAAAGCGATTGATCGATCAAGGATAGGTTTCCTAGATCGGATCAGTAGAGTAAACGCATCTCGAGTGTTAAGCATAGTTGCCTAGTCAAGGATGGGAACCGATACCCAATTCCATGCCCTAGACTAAGGCCAGGAGACGGTTGACAGTAGGACCGTACTCGTATGGATTCGAAGCCTAAATGTTCACGCCAACATTCACCTAGTCTCTAGTGCCATGGACCGTTGCTAGACGGCCACCTATGGTTAACGGGCGATTTCTAATTATGGGATAATTTAGAAGTAATTAATTAAATTAGATTTAATTAATTGTGTTTGGTAACACGTGCCCAAGTCTACTGGGGTGAACTAAAGAGTCACACTCTAATCACCGACATCTGATGGAATTAATTTAGAATTAAATTCTGAAGGAAGATATTAATTTAATTGAATTAAATTAATTTTTTGGAGCGGATAAATGATTAGATCATTTATAAATAAATCCATAGGTTGGATATTCCCAAAGATTAATTAATTGGATTAGTTAATTTTGGGATTTAAGCCTTTTGAATTAATTAGATTAATTTAATCGGCTTGATTTTATTTATGGATTGAATTCATAAATTAAATGAGAGAATGGGCTTGGGTCTTTTAATGGATTAACAGGACTTAAAGTAATTGACTAAAGCACTTCAATTGGATTATTTTAATTTTAGGGTCTTATTCG